>JAJONR010005004.1:0-92519 GCA_029582245.1 Solanum etuberosum
AATGAGAGGAAATCCCTCAATTTATAGAAAACAAAGGGTAGTGTGAAAAGGTTCTTATTGTGCCTTACCGGAAAGGTCACAACCCTTTGAAAAAATCACAATCTTTCGGAAAGGTCACAACCAATCATAAAAGTCACAATTTTTCATAAAAGTCACAATTTTTCATAAAAGTCACAACTTTTCATAAAAGTCACAACTTTTCAATAAAATTCGCAACTTTTCATAAAAGTCACAACTCTTCATAAAAGTCGCAACTTTTCATTTTCCATTCACACTATTTTAAACCCAACACTTATTTTATAACAGAGAAAGCAGACATCAGATGTCATATAGGAGTATCAAATAAGAAAGAAAACTAAAATGTAGCTCATATCATGCCATATTATGTAAATCATGTCTCAAGAACTTTTTCAGAATCTCTTATAAAATTAAAGGAAGGTTTCATGGATGATGTAAGAACCATGCCACTCAAATATCTTAAGGTGCGAAAGTGATTGGCATCTTATACAATATTATCTAGCCAAATAAAAAAAAATGATAGAGATTCAATAGAAAATCTGAAGTATACAATCCCACTTATCTAAAATCGACCAAGAATTTGGCTCAGATAATGTGAAAAGACACAGGAATGGTATAAGTTATGCTGGTTTGTTGTACTAAAAACACTCAAAACCTTGTTGTTATCTGCAAGACGCGGAATAAGATTTGAGGCTAGAAACTATTAACTCTATTTACCGCATCAAAATAAATTTATACGGCAAAACCATGGTAGCAAAAAAACTATTATCAGGCATGCTATCAACAAGTTACAAAATGGCTGTCCACGACAGTATCCTCTATCTCGTCCTGCTGAACCAGTACCACCTGCAATATATCTCGCTTCATTCCACTCTTCAATGAATCTGTTGTCGCTGACACCTGTCACATTTTTTGCAATCTCCCGACAAATTTCACACAATCTGCAAGACGATACAGGAATGAACTAACAAAGTTTGATTTGGAAATTCAACTTTAACAAGCAGCAAAAGACTATAAATTCCTGAATTCCATGTTTTAATTATTACTGTTTACGCTAAGTTACCCTTACCAAGCAACTCAATCACTTTAAGAATTTCAATACTAGAGTTTTCAACAATTGAAGAGGTTTTCCAGGTTAGGCACATGATGCCATTCATTTAGATTACTGAGCAACAATAGTACCCTGAACGGACATAACAAGCTCTTGGTTTTAGGAGCCGATAATTTAAAAAAAAATCATCTTAGCTGGCATTTCTTGCACGAGGAGTTGGGAGAATCATGTTGCTATTCTGCCACAGTGCAAACCATCTATGGCATGTCATTCAAAATATACGGTTACCCGGGAATTGTCATAGACAATAAAGGATATCCTTTAGAGTTGGAAGCCAAGGGGAGACAAACATAGGGATACTGAAGCACATTTGATGGCGGTATTGTTGAGAGTGTGAAACCTACGACTTCAAGGTGTGGAGAATCCACTGCAGTAAGTTCTAAAATTTCCTCTTGTTTTGTTAATAGGCATATACAAGTCATATCTGCCAGTAGAGAAGACAGGATAAATTTCATTTTGAACAATTAAGTACAAAGCTTTCTGCTCTTGAAACACATGATTATTCTATGCTTCAATAGCTTGAGAAGAGGGGTTTACGGTTTAAAGGACACTCCGTTACAGGGAATTTGAAATTCCTATTTGACCTAACCTTTAAAAATAAGTGATAGAACCCAGAGAAATCATCCAGATATGCATCATCCAGCATGCTATGCTACCAAAGGGGAGGACAGCAGGCAGCACTAACACTAAAGCCAGAGAAAGTAGCTTTCCTTGTGATTTTTTGCTCTACTAATCAACATAATTCTTATGCAACATAAAATAACCTAGTAACTAAAACAGAAGAAGAAAAACTGAATCTTTGTGGCTGTTATGCAACACAATTCCAAAGGTGTCGACTGTTCCACCGGGTACCTGCTACCTCCCACCAACACAGCAACCGATAACTCTGCACACCAAGACTTACTACCAATGCCATAATTTTGGCAAGGCAAATACTTTTTGAACCTAATGGCCACCAATTCCAATAAAGACCAAGTTTTAACAAGACATGAGTACTCACAGTATGTTAAATACAAGCAAAAGAGCTAGAAATTGCACCTAAGGATGTGGCCTAGTGGTGAATGTAGTGGTTGAGAGCCATGAGGTCTCATGTTTAAATCCTAACAGAGACAAAAACAGTAGGTGATTTTTTTCATCGGTCCTAGCCTTGGTAGACAGAGTTAACAGATACCTGTTGTAGGTGAGAGGTGGTAGGTATCCCAGTGGTGGAGCCACATATAGTTGAGGGGTGTCGGAAAATTACATTGTGTAGCTAGAATAAAATATGTTTATGTATATATATTACATATTGACACTTCTTAGTTTCTACACGATTTTACTTTTTTATATTTTGACACACCTTAGTCGATATATTGGTTCCCCCACTGGGTCTCCAGTGGACATAATAAGATTAAAGCATACAGATATTATCATCAGTCAAATAACAATTGAAGTAAACAATGACAAGTAAAGACAAGAAAAAGGGGAGAAAAATTAAGTTTACCTATTTCCTTTAAGCTTAAACCAAGTTTCTGCACAATGAGAATGAACAAATCCAAGCTCTCCTTTACACCCACAACCAATCTCAATCAAATCCACAAATTTCTTCCCACCTTCATATGTATCCAAATGGCATATCCTACACACCTTCTTGAAATCATCAACGATCAAATTCTCCCCCAATTTTCCATCCTCAATACCGTACTTCACATCAATCACACTTGAAAAACTCTCTTTCTTCAAATCCTTCACTTTCACCTCATTCCCACCAATCCCAGAATCCCCTTTTTCATGATTTTCATCCAATCTTATTGTAATTACTGTCTCTACAACTCTCTGATTCTGAGTATCGATCTCCTTATCCATAACTTTTTCGTTAATCTTTCGCAAAATCTCATTCAAAATACTTCAAGAAAACAACTCCAATCGATCAAATAACGAAAAGGGTAAATGAATCGGCAAGAAATTAAGATAAGATTAATTGAAGTTCAAAGGATTTAGCGGGCCAATTTGGGAAGTGAGAAAATAGAGATAAGAAGGTAAAGATCCATATACAAATAGTATAAAAGAACAAAGTTTTTTTAATATTTTGTGACTCTACGAAAATAGTTTAGCTATGAAAATTTCCAAGTTCCCTACATTGGTGTCAACCGATTTGTACTCTTCTGCATATATATACGTGCTGGTTTAACTGGTCGATAGGGTTGACGAAGCAGTAAACTTTTTTCAAGTGGATTCACTAGGGCCCGTTTGGATACCGAATTATAACCATGTTTCCTTGTAAAATTTAAAAAATAATAATTGAAAATTGGAGTTATTTTTTTAACTTGATGTGCGTAATTTAGAGTGAAGAAGTGAAAATATTATTTTGTTATTTTTATGGATAACAAGATCAAAGTTTAAGTAGTCGAGCTATTAAATTCTTCATATAAAGTCAAAGTTCGAGTAGTCAACTGAATACTCCTTTAATTTTAATTTATTCAGTGATATTTTACCGCAAAAAAATATTTTTTGAAATTTAATTTTAAGCATGTCATTAGAGTATAAAGGCAAAATGAGAAATTAAAGTTAATGAACAACTATTTATTCATAATCAAACAAATGTAGGAAACAATGGGAGTGTCATAACTAATATACTCCAATCTCATATTTACTACAATTTGAAAATTGATATTGGACTCCTAACAGAGTACTTGCCTGAAGACCATTTTATGTATCCTTGTGAAGAATCTGTTGAAGTTGAGCGCTTAAATGTTACTTGATATGACAACTTCTGGTTCAAAGCTGAGAATTTCAAGATTCTAGGTTTAATACTCAACGCGACGCCTTCAACTCCAATTACTTCAACTGTGTAAGTCGAATTAGCCTTACCAACATTAGTAACGGTCCTTGTGTACGTTTGAGCACATGATCCAAGATCAATTGAAAATGAAGGATAGTTCAACTCTGCCTCAGCTATGCTCGACATGCAATGTACCTTCTTGTTCACAATGGTACTAACTTGTTTATCAGTGTAGTTTAAGCCGCATAAGTAAGGCACATAATCTTGTGGCTGGATGTCATAAACTAGGCCTGGATCATTTGTCTTTGATGGGTTTACGTGCCCTGATCCAATTGTATGTAGATCAGCAGGGTTGAGTTTTTCATCCTGAATTGGATTGTTGCCAAGGTTGACTAAATCAGCAGTCGTCATGATCGCAGACTTAATTGCAGCTGGAGACCAATCGGGATGTGCACTCTTTATCAATGCTGCTACTCCTGCTAGGTGAGGGCAAGACATCGACGTACCAGAAATAATGTTGAATGTTGATGTAGCAGATGGTATCACCCCTGCAGGGGCTTTGATCCATGCTGCAAGGATGTTCACTCCAGGGCCAATGATATCAGGCTTTAATATGCCTCGACTTATGTTATATGGTCCCCTAGAAGAGAAGTAAGCAACTACTGGCGCGTGCTTGTCTCCAATTCTTGTTCCCTTGAATGATATTGTTGCAACGGGGGTTGACGTTGATTCTGTATAGTTTCTGATCTTTAGTCCGTCAATGTAACTGACATGTGTTGCAGGAAGGACATAAACAGTTACAAATGTTGTATAGCCTTGCTCTTTTTCGTTCCTGAGAATCATGGCAGCGCCACCAGCTTTTTTCACTTCTTGTCCTTTTTCAATTCCAGACAAGCTACCCACGGCTCCACACAACACTATTTTACCCCTGACATCAATGCTAGCCAATGACTCACAATCACCACCATTTATGAGGGGCAATAATTTTCGTGAGATGTTTGTTGATTGAAAGGCTGATTCACCCTCATATTCAGCTCCATTACCCAAAACTGCTACCACACTGATCTTTCTATCTGTTGAACTAGCACCAACTGTTAGAATCCACGGGGATCCATTCTCTATGGTAGCACTAGATGGTCCGCTATTTCCAGCTGAGCAACTTACAAAAATCCCCTTTTCAATTGCTCTATACGCTCCAATTGCCATGATTTCTTCATAAGGAGGTACAGCCGTTGCTCCAATGGAAATGGAGATCACATCCACCCCGTCTTCAATGGCAGCATCATAACCGGCTAAGATAAAGACTTCTGGACAACCATCATTATCACAGACTCTGTACATGGCAACGTGAGCACGGGGTGCAATACCAACAGCAGTGCCATTAGCATTACCAAGAAAATTGGTACCATCCACAAAGTTTCCAGCGGCTGTACTTGAAGTATGTGTCCCGTGTCCATCTCCATCCAAAGGTGACTTAGCCGTCTTCACAAGGTTTCGTGCTCCAATAAGCTTGTTGTTACAAGCTTTGTAATTGAACTCACATTTGCCTTTCCATTTAGCAGGGGGAGGAGGCATTCCGTGGTCGTTGAATGAAGGATGTTTTGGATTTATTCCAGAGTCTAATAAACCAATAATCACACCTTTACCAGAATTTGAGGCATTCCACAAGCCAGCATTCTGGTGCAACCCAAGGAAACTTGGACTGTGTGTGGTATGCAACTGCAGCACTCTTTGGGGACGCGCAGATACGAATCCTGGTTGTTTCTCCATCATTTTCACTTCATCTGATGACAACATTGCAGCAAATCCATTAAACACATGACGATAAGAATAAATAATGCGCGATGAAAGATCAGAATTTGCTGAAGTTGTAGGCAAAAATGATTGATGCCAGAGGTATAAATCTTTTGAATCAGAGAAAACAAAATCATCAGGCAACTCAAGCTGCACAATGTAAGTTTCTAAATCATTTTGATTAGTAAAATGATCAGCAAAAGTACTTTTTGATGAATGAAGCAATATAACAATGCAAAAAAAGATTGAAACGAATTTGAGATCCATATTTTTATTTTTATTTTGTGATTATCACATTGAGCAAGATGTGCATTATATAGTATTAAGAGATTTAGCCTATTCAATAAATATATACAGCTTCCTAAAATATATATTCCATTGCCTATGTGCTTTCATACTTAATATTTATGAAGATCAATTTAATATTTATGGATTTCCAAATGTGGATCAATTTACATTACCTTTTAAACTTGTTACTTGTAATATAAACACTCAAAGTTTCTTCCTTTTATGTCATGTCTAAATGTGATTTAATTTGATCATGCATTAATATGGACAGTAAATCAATTTTTCAATTAAATATCCATATTAGCCTATTCAAAATTTGCAAAATAAGAAGAATATACAGTACTAATTTATTGCTGAGGACAGGCTCAACCAGGAACGAGTTTTAAAAGTACAAGGGTTATTTGTTAACATGAGTTCTATTTATATATTTAGCATAATAACTTTATTCCCACTAATTTATATTTTTAGAGTCAATTATTAGTGACAGTTATATAGTTAAGCCGCTAAAAAAATCCTTACGGTGGAAATTAGTTAAAATACAAAAGAGAAGCATATTAAGGATGCAGAATGCAACAGACTCAAAGTTTTCCTCCCATTTTAATATCCAATGATTTCCTTTCTTTTAATATTTTTTATACTAATCTTATTTATATCTTTTCAGTCAGTATATTAATTATGAATTACGATTAGAGTAATTCTTTTCCTAATCAACGTCTTAATTATTTGAATAGGCTAATTATTATAGAGATATTTGGCAGATAATTGAATTGCTTACCAGAAAAAATATGGTATATAAAAGGAGGCAAATTTAAGTTTATAAGGTAAGTAATCGAATCATTGATCCAAATTTTGGGACATCCATTAAAAGGCTGACATATTTGGCAAAAAATTGATTTACTGACCTAAGAAATAAGATAATATATCTTAGATGAACATTCCATTATTGACTCTTTTCGCAAAAGTTAATTAGCTTTAAATTTTTTTTACTTTAAAGTCAGTTAACTTTGATTTTTAACTCAGAAGTCGCTTAATTTTGATTTTTAACTCAGAAGTCGCTTAACTTTGATTTTTAACTCAAAAGTCACTTAATTTATTTAATTGATTTCTAAAATTAAAATTTGATGACATGAAATTTTTATTTTTAAGAAATAAAAAAATATTTATTTATACCATACTAAAAAAAATATTGACCTTATTATTTTAAGCTTATTCTCCTAAAAAGAATTTATAATAACTTTCTCTCCCAAAGACCAGTATTTATGGCCATCATTTGTTTATTTCTCTGCTCTTTTTTCAATTTTTATGATCATGTCCATGGCTTTTCTTTCTGACTCTTCCCAATTCTGAAAAACCAAAGATACCTTTTTCAAGACTTCATTAGTTTTTGAATCTTGATATAGTATTCCTTCTTGTTGTTTTTTGAACTATTTGGTAAGAATCCTTTTAGTCTGATTATTTAAAAAAATCATAAATTTTATTTATGGGTGTTCAGGGGTTAAGGTTTTGATAACTGTTAAATATGATTCTCAATTGTATTTAATTCATCACGTGAATACATCAATATATATACATGAGTTTCTGGAGAATAGGACTTCAAAGTTGTCACGGCTAAGGACTTCTAATCTGAATACAATTACACGACTTCTTCTGAAGTGATTCCTAACAATCAGTAAATAAATACAAATAGACTTCCACTCAAACTCCTACGTGACATTATCTTTACAATAACGAAGAGTTAAAAATTAAAGTTGAGTGATTTTTGAGAAAAAAGTGTTGACTTTTGAGTTAAAAAACAAAATTAAGAGACTTTTTAGAAGAAGAAAAAATCATAGTTAATTAACCATCTAAGATATTAATCTCCATTAAATATGGTCCAATCTAATTACATATAACGGAAGAAAATTTCGAGTGGTCATACTTATAATAATAAGTTGGTACACTGTAATTAATGTAATTTGATCCAACTTTGGAACATTTGATTACAAATCACATATTGAACTGAGCTTCATCAGAAAAGCACTATATATACACATCTTGCTAACTGTGTTAGTCACCTAAAAAACATGGATCTGAAATTCATTTCAATCTTTTTTTGGGTTTTCCTGTTTCATTCATCAAAAACATTTGGTGACCATCTTACTAATCGAAGCGATCTAGATACTTACATAGTCCAACTTGGGTTTCCTGATGATCTATTTTTATCTGATTCAAATGGTTTACACCTCTGGCATCAGTCATTTTTGCCTACAACTTCAGCAAATTCTGATCTTTCAATGCGCATTATTTATTCTTATCGCCATGTATTTCATGGATTTGCTGCTATGCTCTCATCAGATGAAGTGAAAGAAATGGAATTGAAACCAGGATTTGTGTCTGCGCGTCCCCAAAGGGTACTGGAGTTGGATACCACACACAGTCCAAGTTTCCTAGGGTTGCACCAGAATGTTGGCTTGTGGAATGTTTCAAATTCTGGTAAAGGTGTGATTATTGGTTTGCTAGATTCTGGAATAACTCCAAAACATCCTTCATTTAACGACAACGGAATGCCTCCTCCCCCTGCCAAATGGAAAGGCAAATGTGAATTCATTTCCAAAGCTTGTAACAACAAGCTTATTGGAGCGCAAAACTTTGTGACAACGGCTACATCACCTTTGGATGTAGAAGGACATGGGACACATACTTCAAGCACAGCTGCTGGAAACTTTGTGGATGGTGCCGATTTGCTTGGTAATGCTAATGGCACTGCTGTTGGCATTGCACCCCGTGCTCATTTGGCCATGTACAGAGTCTGTGATGATGGTGTTTGTCAGGAATCCTATATTTTAGCTGGTCTTGATGCTGCCATTGAAGACGGTGTGGATGTTCTTTCTATTTCTCTTGGAGGAATGCCTATTCCTTTTTATGATGATGCTCTAGCAATTGGCGCATATAGTGCGATTCAGAAAGGGATTTTTGTTAGTTGCTCAGCAGGAAATAAGGGACCGGCTGTCGGTACTCTAAAGAATGGAGCTCCGTGGATTCTCACTGTTGCTGCTACTACAACAGATAGAAAGATAAGAGCGGTAGCAGTTTTAGGCAATGGAGCTAAATATGTGGGCGAATCTGCCTTTCAACCAACAATTTTTTCAGGTAAATGGTTGCCACTCGTAAATGCTAATGATTGTGAATCGTGGTCTACAATTGATGTTAAGGGTAAAATAGTGTTGTGTGATACCAGTGGTGACTTGTCAAGAGTCGAAAAAGGAGAAGCAGTGAAAAATGCTGGTGGCGCCGCCATGATACTCATGACCGAAAAAAAACGTGGCTATACAACAATTGCAGATGTTCATGTCCTTCCCGCAACACATGTCAGTTACTTTAACGGACTAAAGATCATAAACTATATGAAATCAACATCATCCCCTGTTGCAACAATATCATTCAAAGGAACAGAACTCGGAAACAAACATGTGCCAACAGTTGCTTCCTTTTCTTCTAGGGGACCATTTTCGCCAAGTCCAGGCATATTAAAGCCCGACATTAGTGGACCTGGAGTCAATATCCTTGCAGCATGGCCAACCTCTGTAGGGGAAATGATAACATCTGCTACATCGACGTTTAACGTCATTTCTGGAACATCGATGGCTTGCCCTCACCTTGCAGGAGTAGCAGCATTGTTAAAGAGCGCACATCCTGATTGGTCTCCAGCTGCAATTAAATCTGCAATCATGACCACTGCTGATATCATCAATCTTAAAAAACATCCAATTGAGGACGAAAGACTTAATCCTGCTAATCTATTTACAATCGGATCAGGAAACGTGAACCCATCAAGAGCAAGTGATCCAGGACTCATTTATGACATTCACCCCGAGGATTATGTGCCCTACTTATGTGGTTTGAAATACACGGATCAACAAGTTAGTTCAACTGTGAGAAGGAAGGTACATTGTACATCAAGCATAGCTGAGGCAGAGTTGAATTACCCTTCGTTTTCTATTAGTTCGAAATCAGGGGCTCAAACGTATACAAGGACTGTGACTAATGTCGGAGAAGCTAATTCAACTTACACAGTTGAAGTGTGTGGACTCGACGGTGTTGAGGTAGCTGTTAATCCAACCACCTTGAAGTTTTCAGCGTTGAATCAAAAGGCGTCGTATAATGTAACTGTTAAGCATTCAAAGCTTAGATCACATTCCCAAGGATACATAACATGGTCTTCTTGTAGGTACTCTGTTAGAAGTCCAATACAAATATTCCCGCATAGCATTTTAAAGATATAAATGGCTTTGTAACAAGAAATGAGTTCTCCATGATTTATTAAACAAATCCTTCTGTGTTCTTAATTCTTAAATGATTCTTCTGCAAAGGCATTGAAGTAATCTGCGCTTAGCACGTTATTGAAAAACTTAAGTAACCTATATATTTTGTGTTATGCATTTGAAGTTAATTCTGCAATTAATTAGATATTTAGATCACAAAAAAAAATAAAAAAATCATTAGAATTATTTTTGAAAATGATAAATTGATAGCTATGACGTTCTAAGTCAACAAACCATCTTGATGGTCGTTGAATAATTGGGCAGTAGAACACTTGCAAATTACCTACTTGTGTTCATAGTAAAAATAGATCCAAACTTTTCAATAAAATACAAAAGACGAACAATGATCAGTCAGCAAAAAGGGCACAACTTTCTGAGTATATGTGTAAAAATCATGTCATGTCCCATTGGAGACAAGGGATAAATAAAGGTCCAAAAGTCGTAACTATTATCAACTGTTCCTTCTAATGACTACTAGAACTGTTCCTTCAATAGTCGTAAGTCGTAACTATCTATTGCAAGAACTGCTTGACAATAACATGTATATTTGGGGTTAAGGCGAAGTCCCCTTTTATTGTGCTTCTACATGATCGCAATTCTGAAAAGAAAAGAAAAAAAATTAAAAGAAAATAGAACTAGAACAAGAATGTCCAACTTAATATGATCTTCTTTCTTATTTTTGTGAAACAGCAAACAATTTTTAAAAGCAGGATGATTATGATGTGCGTTCCTGCTTCCAATAAATACGCAATTATTATATATTTTTAAAAGAATATTATTTTTTCAATGAAAAATGTTGAGTGGCTATTAGTTATTACATAGATATTTTGATTGAATTAGTGTAAAAAAAAAATTAGGAGTGCATTCATATAGAAAAATTAAAAAAGTTTTCAGACATATTTCAATGAGAATCTGTTTTTCACCTTATATTCTTCAAATGATCAGCTGATTTGGTGGAATGATGATAGAGAAATCATATTGTATAACATAATTTTTTTATTAATTTACAATGCAACAAAACCTTTATAACTTTTTACTTGTTGTGACTTAAAATTGGCTAATGAATATTTATCACTCTCTCCATTTCAAAATAGTTATGTCGTTTCACTTTTTGAGAGTCAATTATACTAATTTTAAAAGCTAAATTTGATTAAATTAATTATAATTTAGAAATTTAAAAACTATATGAAAAATATTATAAATTATGTTTTGCTCATATTAATATGATGAATAAATATATTTTAAAATGTTGGTCAAAGTTCATCTCATTTGACTACAAAAAATTAGTACAAATATTTTGAAATGAAAGAAAGTAATATTTTAATATTATTTGCTTCAAATCGATACATAGTTTTAAAAGAAAAAGAACACTTTTAACCTTAGAGAAATTTGGTCAAATTGACTACAGTGATTTGACAATATAAATAATCATTGCTTTTAAACGTATACGATTATATTTAAACAAGTTGTCAACTTAAGATAATTAAGCTGCAGTAAATGTGGAATATAAATGACATGCTTATTTCCACAAACCTCTAAATCATTATGATCAGTACTTAATTCCACATGTATAAATAGGAAAAGCAGTCATGCTTCATTGTTTTTGACGAAATTAAACTTTAATTTGCAGGACCAATTTAAGGTATGTCCCATTTTTTATTTATTGATATAACAATGTACGTAATTTTGCAAAGAATTAAGTAGCTTAATTAACATATGTCGTAAAGAATACTCATATTTTCTTCACAAATATCCATATTATGGCAAGAGGGTGAGCCTATCTTCTCGAGTTTCAAATGGAGTTGTACTGCACCCAAAGTGTAGTGGCTGATCATAAGTTTATTACACGTCGCTCTGACCATTTTCTTGCCTATGCTAAAGTAATCTCTATAAATGATTTTTATATCGTCAATATGTATACGGAACAAATTAAATTCTAAATAATAATAAATGTAGCCATGTAGGGAGGCAATTATGAGGGGGAGAGAAGTAGCATGAAGTGGTAAAAGAAGAAGTGAGGAAAATGCTAGTGATGGCTCCTTCAATATCTCTGCAAAAGCTTGAACTCATCAACACAATCCAACGTCTTGGTGTGGCTTACCATTTTGAACGTGAGATCGAGGAATTGTTGAGTTACTGTTATGAAGAAGAATGGATTAGCCATGGTGAAGTTGATGGCTGTTGTCTTCTTCATATTGCTCTATGCTTTCGGATACTAAGTAGGCAACAAGGTTACTATATCTCATGTGGTAAGTGGCGGAGACATGATGAATCCCACATTATAGTTCTTGAGTTTAGGTGTCTACTTTGAGCCCCAGTATAGCATTGCCAGGAAAATATTAACAAAAGTTTTATGCTTTGTTTCTATTACTGATGACACCTACGATATCTATGGGACATTAGATGAACTTACTCTCCTCACGGACGCTATTGAAAGGTAATTTTAGCTTACAACATTTGAATATATAGTTCATAATTTAACAAAATTAGATTTTTTATCAATGTTCAATATAATTTGATGTTAGGTGGAATATTGAGGCTTCAGAACAGCTACCATCATATATGAAGATTATTATTGTGCTCTTCTTGATGTTTACAATGAAATAGAGAAAGAGTTGGCAAATGAAAACAACTTGTTTCTGTTCAACTATTCCATATCTGAGGTAATAAAGTAGTAAAATTAAGATCGTCTGTACGAATTTTAACTATCCATATCACTTCGTCTAAGCTCATCATTTTGTCTATTATTTGATCTTTTTTCAGATGAAGAAGTTGTTAAGTACTTTTCTCCAAGAGGCAAAATGGTATCATGGAAAGAATCTCCCAACAATGTGAAGAATGGAGCTCGATCAAGCACTTACCATTTGATTGCAACTACTTCTTGGTTAGGCATGGGAGAGGTAGCGGCTAAGGATGTATTTGATTGGATAGCAACTGAACCTATAATACTTGTTGCTTCTGGTACCATTGCAAGATTACTTAACGATCTTGTAACACATGAGGTATATACATACAATGTGTTTTTAATTTCTAGCGATGTATAACATTAATTTAATATGAAGTAATAAATTATTGTGGGATCGATGCAGATAGAACATGAAAGAGGAGACACAGCTTCTAGTATAGAATGTTACATGAATGAATATGGTGTTACAAAGGAAGAAGCACAGATGGAGATGAGGAAAATATGATGTTATACCAAGAGTTTTGCTTATGGCTATGATCAACCTTACAAGGGTGGCACTGCTAATTGATCCTATTATACCATGAGAAAAAGAGAAAGGAGGAACCAGGATTGCATTTCTAGATCTTGATAGCATATATTTGGGATAAGTTAATAATTATTTACTACAGTACTAAATAAATATCCCAATGTTGAATTTTGCATAAATAATGAGATGTTTGGTTTCTTTTCTATGTTAATATGATCTTTGTAAGAAATAAAGTATGAAACAACAGTAAATGTATTAACAACCTACTCGCTAGTTCACTTTTAATTGTCATAACGAAACTTTTAGTAAGTTGAGTTTAACAACAGTAAATAGATGTCAATTTGCTAATAAAATCTAGCTAGTTGAGTTTAACAACATTTCATGATTAGCAGAAGTTTCCTACTCTACAAGTAGCAGATTAATTTAGTTCAATATACAGTTCAAAGTCAACTTCTTAATTATTTTAATCAGTTATTGGATGTTATTAAGATCACTAGCAGTGGAGATGGTGTCTTTTCCATGTGTTAGCATTTATATTAGCTACCAGATCGAAGACTTGCACAATTAACCAAGTTAATATGCACTGTAGTTTCTAGCATTACGTCTTTTTTACTACGATTAACCAACCGAGTACAATTGCTAGCATAATTGTAATATAGAACTCTGTACTAGCATTTGATCACACTCTCTCAGTAATGGAGAATCTAGCATTTTGAGCATTAATTTGTGTTTACCTTGTAGCAACCAATTGCTGCTTGGCCATGAATATTAGAACTGATCAATCTTCTCTTCTTGCCTTGAAATCCCACATTTCTTCAGATCCTAATCACATTCTTTCAACAAACTGGTCTTCTTCTAACTCTGTTTGTGATTGGATTGGAATCACTTGGGGCTCTCGTCATCAACGAGTGATTGCACTGAGAATTTCAGATATGGAGATTAGTGGTACTATCCCACCACAACTTGGCAACCTCTCTTTTCTTGTTTCACTTGATCTAAGATACAACTATTTCCATGGTGAACTTCCATATGAGTTGCTTCATTTGCGGAAGTTGAGAGAAATTGATCTTAGTTACAACAAGTTCACCGGAGAAATTCCAATAGGAATAACCATTCTTCCAAACTTGAAATTGTTCGCCATGGGATTCAATGAATTACTCAATGGCTCCAATGTGCTCTCCAGATACAACATCTCAACTCTTGAAACTTTGGATCTCCCAGGAGCTGGTTTAACTGGTGATTTCCCTTCTGATTTATGCCGTCGCCTTCCCAGACTGCAAAAGCTTAAACTTGGGTACAACATGTTAAGCGGAGAGCTACCAAGAAATATAACTGAATGCTCGCAACTTCAAGTCCTATTTTTGGTTCAAAATAACTTTGTTGGGACAATCCCAAGAGAATTAGGTAACTTACCGCTGCTGCAAGAGTTACATCTTGGAGAAAACAACTTAGAAGGTATGTATGTGTTTATAGTACCATTTCATTTTTGTGGGATTTTAACTTGTACGTAATATATATCAACGCTTAGAGATTTACTCTTGCTTTACAACCTTGACAGGCACAATTCCTGATGAGATTGGTCATCTTTATAACTTGGAATATTTAAGCATGGCCACAAATAAATTAACAGGAACAATTCCTAATGAGATTGGTCATCTTTATAACTTGCAATATTTAAACATGGCCACAAATAAATTAACAGGCTCAATCCCTTTAACCATATTCAACATTTCATCACTTGAAGATTTACGTATGACTGATAACAAGATTGAAGGACCTCTACCAAGAGAAGTTGGAAATTTGACTATGCTTAACGTACTTTATCTTGACATGAATAGCCTGGAAGGTATGGAAAAATAACTAATCCACTGTCATTTTAGAGTTCCAGTTTCTTTGGTACTGCTGCTGATCCTAATCTTACTGAATTTTGTAGGTGTAATTCCAGAGGAAGTTGGTAACCTTCAACAGTTGAGGGACCTTTGGCTGTCTTTCAATAACTTTAATGGGTCGATCCCTATTGGTATCTTCAATAGCTCAACTCTTATATATGCTTCACTCACAGGGAACCACATTTCAGGTAGTCTTCCTTCCACTATAGGCCATGGGCTACCTGATGTTCAAGAATTACTTCTAGGTAGAAACAATATTAATGGTGTCTTACCTGCTTCCATCTCAAATTTGACAACTTACCTATCTAAATCTCGGTGAAAATGAACTTACAGGTCTAATTCCTGAATCTATAGGAAAATTAAGATTTCTTGAAAAACTTCGATTGAACACTAACTCCTTCACAAGTGAGTTAACCTTTATCACTCCTTTGGGCAATTCTAAACACTTTAGACTTTTGATATTGTCTTCGAATCCCCTAAACACAATCCTTCCAAAATCCATCGGCAATCTTTCGTCTCTTGAAACGTTTTATGCAGAAGGCTGTCACCTCAAGGGCTATCTTCCAAATGAAATCGCAAATTTGAGAAATCTATATTCTTTGAGGCTGACAGATAATGGCTTTACTGGAATTATCCCTACGACAGTAAGTTCTTTGGAAAAGCTTCAACAGTTTTCACTTGGTGCAAACACATTAAGTGGTCCTTT
Organism: Solanum etuberosum; assembly: GCA_029582245.1. Lineage (NCBI taxonomy): Eukaryota > Viridiplantae > Streptophyta > Magnoliopsida > Solanales > Solanaceae > Solanum > Solanum etuberosum. The sequence goes on from JAJONR010005004.1 coordinate 16,081, forward strand.
CCCTATTGTTTTGTGTGACCTACCCAACTTGAGTTTGTTATGCCTTTCACAAAATCAATTATGGGGAAGCATTCCTAACTGCTTGGGGGATGTGACTTCCTTAAGGGAGGTTTATCTTGATTCCAATAAGTTCACTGCTAGCATACCTTCAAGTCTATGGAACCTCAAAGACATTTTGAAGCTTAACTTGTCTTCTAATTTATTCAATGGCTCTCCGCCATTAGAAGTTGGAAATCTCAAGGCTGCAATACTTCTGGATCTTTCCAGGAACCAAATCTCAGGCAACATTCCAAGTACATCAGGAGGACTACAAAAGTTGATTCAACTATCTTTGGCTCATAACAGAATTGAAGGATCTATTCCTGAGACATTTGGGGAACTCATAGAATTAGAAGCATTGGATCTTTCGTATAACAATATGTCTGGTGTGATTCCAAAGTCACTAGAGGCACTGAAGCAGCTACACTTCTTTAATGTCTCATTCAACAAGTTACACGGGGAAATTCCGTGTGGAGGACCTTTTGTTAATCTCTCTTACCAATCTTTCATGTCGAATGAAGGATTGTGTGGTAACCCACAAAAGCATGTCCCATCTTGTCCTTCTAATTCAAAGAATCAGTCTAAATCAAAGAAACAAAAACTGATATGGATTATAGTTGCCACTTCAGTTATGTCTGTAATAGGGCTTGCTTCAGCAACAGTTTTTGTGCTGATGAGACGTCGCGGTAAAATAATCAATGCTGAAGATGAGTGGTCTCCTGAGTTAGAACCACAAAGATTTTCTTACTATGAACTTCAAAGAGCAACTCAAGGTTTTGATGAAAAAAACTTGCTAGGTAGTGGAGGTTTTGGATCTGTTTATAAAGGGACATTGGCAGATGGGATGATTGTAGTTGTTAAAGTTTTCAATGTGCAGATGGAAGGTACACTGCAAACATTTGATAGAGAATGTGAAATCTTGAGGAATCTTCGTCACAGAAATCTCACAAAGATCATTAGCAGCTGTTTTAACTTGGATTTTAAAGCATTGATACTTGAGTACATGCCAAATGAGAGCTTAGACAAGTTGCTATATTCTCGAGATTATTGTTTAAACATAATGCAAAGATTGAATATCAGGTTGATGTTGCATCTGCTCTGGAATATCTCCATCATGGTTACTCAGTACCTGTTATTCACTGTGATCTGAAGCCTAGCAACGTGTTACTTGACAACAACATGGTGGGACACCTGACTGACTTTGGCATTGCGAAACTTCTAACCAAGGAAGAGTCTATTGCTCACACTACAACCTTTGCCACAATTGGTTACATTGATCCAGGTCAATTCATTATTTAACTTGTAACAATGTTACGTATTAACGCGTTAAAACTTTATTTCTTGACGTGCTTTCTTTTTCTAGAGTATGGTCTGGAAGGCCTTATATCCAAGAGGTCTGACGTTTATAGTTTTGGTATCATGTTGCTTGAAACTTTTACCAAGAAGAAACCTAGTGATGAAATGTTCATGGGGGATTTGAGTTTGAGAAGCTTCGTGCATAGTTCACTTCAACATGAGCTGAACCAAATCGTAGATACTGACTTACTAACACTAGATGAAGAGAAGTTAAGTAAAAAGCTGCAATGTGTGTCATCCATCACGGAGTTAGCCATGAATTGCACAGCTAATATTCCAATGGAAAGGATGAACATGACTGATGTTGTAGCAGCATTGAAAAAGATCAAACAGGCGCTTTCTTCCTGTTACCAAACGACCTAATGACATCTACAGCAGGTACTTTCTGTATGTACCATATACCTATTAGTAGTAGTTGTTCCTCCATTTTGGAATACACTGATATTGTACATGTTTAATCTGTTTAGGTGGAAGACATTACTATTGGTCTCTTGGTTGCTGCCAATTTTCTGCTCTTGCAATGTGATCTATGTATTTTGAGCTGTACATTTGAATTTATATGTCAAAAAACTGATATTCAGAAGTTAGTTGACTGCCTGTTTTGTACAAAGCAAATGAAATGTTCTAGTGGTGCTAAATTTTACTCTTATCTATTAAGTGCTCTATATGGAAATTAAAGGTTGAATTGCTATAGCTCCTAGTTTATATACACATAATTGTTAGCCTTAAGATTCACAAGAAATATAAAGGGTAGCTCGGTACACTAAGCTTCCGTTATGTGCGGGGTCTAAGGATCAAATCACAAAAATCTATTATAAGCAATCTTATCCTATATTTCTGCAAGAGGAATATAGAAGGTGCTAAAAATGCTGCTTAAAACATGGCCAAGATAGCTCTTTGTTCCAAGAGTAGTTAATATTGTTTGGTCAAGTTTTTGGGAAGTCAAATGTTTTTATTTTCTTTTTAAAAATGCTTTATTTATTTATTTTTTAAAAAAAGAAATGTTTGACCAAATTTTGTTGGAGAAAATAAATTGTTTCGGACTGAAAAGTATTTATTTGACAACACATTTTCAAAAGTTTGGTAGGGCTATAAATTTGCTTGAATTGCTACAAGTTATTTGATTCTCTTAACGTCATTATTTTAATTGTATAGATTACTAAGCTATTTTATTCTCAGAAAATGGAAGTACCGGAGAAATTCAATTCCAAAATATCTTATTTAATTTTAGTTTATATTGTCTTATTAGGACTCTGAGATTGTTTCAGGTAGGTTATTTATTTTAATTTGTTTATTCTATTTTCTTTTTAGTTAATTTTTTTTAAAAAAAGTCTTTATCCTTTTTAACAATTGTTTAATTTTAACTTTTCATGTGACAAGTTCAAGATTATGAGATTAAAGGACATTTTGATAAGATAAAATTACAAAATTCAAAAATTTTCTTTATTTTTTTAGACTCTGTCAAGTTAAAATAAGACAAACATATTGAAGTGAAGGGAATATTTCTCATAGACTCATACATTACTCGTTTGGTACAATATATTATACGGAAAAGGGCCAAAAATTTCCTGGACTATTCGAAAAGGTTTAAAAATACTCCTCATTCACCTATTGGGTTAAAAATATCCTCCATCCATCTTTTTGGTCCACAATTACCCTTAAAACTAACAACCTTTTATTTTTTAATTATTATTATTATTAATTATTATGTGGCATCTTTCTATTGGATAAATTTAAATTTCAACCTACCAAAATTTTTTCTACCCATTTAACTCATATCCACATTCTTTGACCCAAACCCAATAATTTTTTTTATCAAAGATAATAGATTTGATCATCTCTTCTCTTCTCCTTAAACCTAATAACTTATTTTCTTTTTTCCTCTTTTCTTATTCAACAATTTCAAGATAAAATTAATGATTGAATCAATTAGTATTTAAATTTGAAATTGACATATTGATATTTAAATTTGATTATATCAATAGAACTAAAAAGCTCTTTTTAATTGTGTTTGAATTTGATCTTTCTTGTTTCTTTCTTTTGGTTCACACCCTGAAAAGATTCAATTTTATAGGGGAAGTTGCACTAGATAGATTCCTCTGTGACACAAACCTTGCTGTCTAATACTGTATTTGAAAAACATAAAGTAGTGGTGTGGGTTTACTAACTCAATGATCGATAACATTATCTACATCTACACTTATAATAAGATAGCAACATTTTAACATATCCTATAATATATCTATAACATTTTTACACATATAATTAAGGGTTGTGATAGGGGCGAAGACACATGCCTTTCGGGGTGTCCAATGGGACACTCTTCGTTGGAAAAAAATACTATTTATACAAATAAAATGATACGTAAAGTGATTAAATAACATATTTTGAACACTATTAATATAACATGTTGTTGTAGTCCAGTAATTTCAAATGTCTTGAATGAATTTCACCTTAAATAAGCTAATGAATTTGTTGTTTCTTTCTTAATCAACGATTTCAACTTCAAGCTTAAATAGGAAAAAATGTGAAAAAGTAGGTAGGGGAATAAAAAAAGTGAAAAAGTCTTTAGGGTGAACATTAGATTGTCGGGCTCTGGTTCTGCGAGTCAAATTCGGCTTTCCAGTCCACCTTCAATGACCCTACCTGCTCATCTTTTTCTTCCCCAAAAATTTGACTGATTAATTGGGAAAAATTAGCAATTACCTACAAATATAGGGGCTATACCTAAATTTTCAAACATGGGAAAGAGGAGAGAGACAGGAAGAGAAATGAACAAGTTATAGGGAGAGAGAGAGAAAACCAAAAGAGGAATAGCTGGATTCACATGGCTGTTTTACTAATGGGTCCTCTTTTTCTCTCTCTCTTCACCTAACCGACAATTATGATCTTTGAATCTTAAACAAAGAAGAAAAAACTCAAGAAAATTTTTTCTTCTTCCTCCTCCTTCAATTTTCTGTTTTCCCCTTATTCTCTGTTGATTTTGAGCTGGAGAAGTTATGGCTGATGATAAGGTATGGATTTGCATTGTGGGTTTTTCTTGTGTAAAGAAAAAGTTCATTTCTTTACTTGTTAAAGCTGATTTTATTTTGGAAATTATTTGGGGATTCTTGATTCTTGAAATCAGTGTGTATCGTGTCGAAAGATCATTTCTTTTTAGCCAATCTGAGTTCAGATAGTAGCACTGTGCGAATCTGTTGTATTGTTTTTTATTATTGAGTACAAATCTGGGTTTAGTTTTGGTTTTTAGTTGAGAAAAGTTGATGGTGCTTTGTTGCATGTTCTCGCTCATCTTATTCTGAAATGAAAGGAAATCTTTGTCTAGTATACCTGAGCCTGAAATTAATAATTTGGACCCTCAAGTTAGTTTCAGTTTCGAATAGTTGATTTTTTCATCTTCAGGATGCTTTATTTGTTCAGGATCTGGTCTTTTTCGTTTATTTACCTGAGTTTTTTTTTTTGTTTTGGAGATTTTTGGTGATAGAAATGTCTTTAATCTACTTGAATGTGTTGTTATAGATCTGATCTTAGCCGTCCATGATACGTTGCTATTAAGTACTTGATCGAGCCATCCAGTTTCGCTTACCTTTCTTATCAGATACTTGAGTTATGATTTTACTAAACAGGATAGAGTTTTGGGGATTTGGAAGGGGTGGTGGTGTAGTCTTCCTTGTTTTTGTGTGATATGCTGTGTCTTATGTATTGAAAATGCTGGTCTGAGATGTATGTTTGATGTGGGACTGTAGGAGATGTCAGCTCCTGTTATGGATGGGAACGATGCAGTCACTGGTCATATAATTTCCACAACCATTGGAGGCAAGAATGGCGAGCCAAAGCAGGTAGACATGATATATTTATCAGAAGAATCATAAGTTTATTAGTTAGACATAGTTTTTGTTTTTTTTTATATGTATTGCTTCTCATGTTGGAAGTCTCAAGTTTGAAACCCCTTTCCAGCAAAAGCTAGGGGTTTGCCTTCTTGGTCAAGCTCTTGCCTAGTGCGGGTTACCTCTTTGCGTAGGATCCGGGTTTTTACCCCGCGCGCACCCAAAGGGTAGCGGCTGCGGGTTTCCCTTGTCATGAAAAAATAAAAATATGTATTGCTTTTTCACTAGAAGAATGATCAAAATAGTCTGGGCATGTTACACACTTTTGTAAATTGACACAAATAGTTTACCCTTTAATTTTTCTTTACATATTTGCATGTCTTGTATTGAATCACGAGCATGTGTAACCTGATTTATTACATGAAAATGAAAATCTGTTTGCCTTTCAATATAATTTGGTGCAGACAGTCAGTTACATGGCTGAACGTGTTGTGGGGACTGGATCGTTTGGAATTGTCTTTCAGGTATATGAACATGTATCTTCTTGTTTTGCTATTCCTTTTTTTTTTTTTTTTTTTTAAATAATTAAAAAAACACTTTTTGTTTGATGTTATGCTTCTCTAATGAAGGCAAAATGCCTGGAAAATGGGGAGACTGTGGCAATAAAGAAGGTTCTGCAAGACCGTAGATACAAGAATCGTGAGTTGCAGCTAATGCGCACTATGGATCACACAAATGTTGTTTGCCTAAAGCACTGCTTCTATTCAACTACGAGTACAAATGAACTTTTTCTCAATTTAGTCATGGAATATGTTCCAGAAACTATGTATAGAGTGCTAAAGCATTATAGCAATATGAACCAGAGAATGCCACTCATCTATGTTAAGCTTTACACCTATCAAGTGAGTGAAGTGCTTTCCTGAGTGGTATTTTTGTTTCCTAAGTTTGAGCAATACAAAGTGGTATTATTGTTTCCTAAGCTTTGAGCCATACTAACATTTAGACGTGTTCAGGTATTTAGAGGGCTGGCTTACATGCATACTGTTGCTGGCGTATGCCACAGGGACTTGAAGCCTCAGAATGTTTTGGTAATGCATCTTTCAAGCTGCTAAATTTGCATAGCAAATTATGGCCTTTTTCCCCTTATGTCATTGTTTGCTGTCACAGGTAGACCCTCTTACTCACCAAGTAAAGATTTGCGATTTTGGAAGCGCAAAAGTGCTGGTAAGTGTAAATCATAAGAGTTTCTGTAGCTATTCTCATTTTCGTACTAAAGATATATCCCGTCTTCTTGAGAAGTGTACACTGTTGTTAATTCTAATTTGGTCAGTAATAATTCTGACTTAAGTAGGCGGGTCTTTTGGCCTCATTGTATTCATTAATGTTAGTGTCAACTGTAAATTGATCCTTTCTAGATGCCCAGGATATGTTGACCCTTTGTACATTTGTCATTGAATACCAGATAACACATGTAGTTAAATACTTATTGTTGAAATATTTCCGAGACATGCTAATTCTCTTGGGAGATGATCCTGTTAACCATGATTTTGTGATTGGTCAGATTCTGTAGATTCACCTGTTGGTTGATCTTGTTGCCACTTTTAGGTGTTGTGTTTTATTATAAGTTGAGTCTGACCATGTTGGAGTTAGTTGATGTTTGCTATTTAACCATGGTGCAGTGCTATAATTCTAAGTTACCTCCCTTAGCATATCCCATGAATAGACAAATTCATAATGTAATGTTTTTTTTTCTTTTTCTTGGGAGGGGCAGAATGGGGGCTATAATAACATGTGGAAATTTATATTCCTGCCATGATTTCCTTTGATGGGTTTTTCACCTTTTCAGTGGATTTAAATGAGAACAGCAATAGGTTCCCACTTCCCACGACTGTGAATTCATTAGCTTAATTTAACTATTGCAAGCTTATGGTGTAGACTATGTCATTTCAGAGAGCTTCCTTTGTGTGAGAGTTACTCGATTTTTAGGTTGTTGTTGGTTCTTATATTTTTTGAAGTACAACATATTATCAGGTTAAAGGAGAAGCAAACATCTCATACATCTGCTCGCGGTTTTATCGGGCTCCTGAACTTATATTTGGTGCAACAGAGTATACTACTTCAATTGATATCTGGTCAGCTGGCTGTGTCCTTGCTGAGCTTCTTCTGGGCCAGGTTTGTAGTGATCGAATTCTATAGCTTACATATTGTCTGTGAATCTCTGCGGTCTTTTCTGGTGCACTATTCCAATTTCTAACCAATTTTTGCAATCATCTTTTTGCAGCCATTGTTCCCAGGGGAAAATGCTGTGGACCAGCTTGTTGAGATAATCAAGGTGCTGTGTGATTAATTCTTGTTTACTGATGCAAATATTGTAGCAGAATGTGGTTTCATTTGCTTCATCTTATAGGTACTTGGAACACCGACAAGGGAGGAAATTCGCTGTATGAATCCAAACTATACTGATTTTAGGTTTCCACAAATCAAAGCACACCCTTGGCATAAGGTATGCCTTCACTTGACTTTAGTCGTACATAGTGGAGCAACAATTTGTTGTTTTGCTGCTTGCTGTGTGGGTCATTTCTGTTGAATTTCGTACTGAGATTGAAGTAAGTCATCAAGGGAGTTCTTTTTGTTGAAAGCAGATTTTTAGTTGATAAGAGGCCCAAAAAAATGAAAGAAAAAGGAGCGAGCATCTCTGACTTATCGAGTTTGTTTAAGCTTTCTCCTAAAGAATATAGGTGCTGGCTTGTTGATGGAATTTTTGAAAATGTAATTATTTAGAGATCCCTCGAGGCTCCTTTTTCCTTCTAAAAGAAGAGATCCCTCGAGGTTATATCTTAGTTTCTGTTAATTGAAATTCGTTATAAATCTGCATCACATTATTAAGCTTGGATTTCTTGTTTTTCCATTTATCTTTACTTCCTAAACATTTTGGATTGAAAAGCTATGAATCCAAGTCTTTAATCCTTTAGAAGAATATGCTTTTACATTAGTTGAGAGACAGAAGTTATAGAGGTCAATACCCCAAGAAATACCAGACATGAGGCATTTCTTGAGTTTGTTCACACTCTTGAGTATGGAAATAGTCTTGATTAGTGAGTGTGTGCTAAAGCAGCTATAACCTCAGATTGGCTTCCCTGAAGAGTACTCATTCTGCCAAGCAGCATATCTATTGAATACCAAGGAAACAATATCTGGAAACTGCAATAAACCTTCGAAAAGTAATAAATACTGAAAACCAATATCAATTGAAATTGGGTTTTCAGTGGATTTGTCCTCTGCATCCTGATCGTATTTTATTCTTGCAAAACAACGTAAATGACAAAACTGCAAAAAAAATCTTTTGTTGTTTCCGAGCTCATGTATATTATGATCTGCTGCTAATTTACTTGTTATGTCTGGTCTCAGGTTTTTCACAAACGGATGCCTCCTGAAGCAATTGACCTTGCTTCTCGGCTACTGCAGTACTCACCAAGTCTACGTTGCACTGCAGTAAGTTCAATTTTTTTTCTTTTTTCCCTGATGGGATTGTCATTCGTTTAAACAACAGTTCCTGTAGCACAATTGATATGTCTCCATTCGGGGTGGCCATTTCTGTGGTCCTTTTTATGCTCCCACATCTCTGTGTTGTTTTTACTGATTTGCTACCATCGTCAGCTCGCACATTGTTTCTTTGTTTATTGAAACATGAATCTCTAAATCTATTAAATTAATACGCTTCTCATTTTGCAGCTTGAAGCGTGTGCTCATCCTTTCTTTGATGAACTTCGTGAACCAAATGCACGCCTTCCAAATGGTCGCCCATTGCCCCCTCTCTTCAATTTTAAGCAGGAGGTACGGCTTTCACGTGTTTGCTCTTAAATTAATGGTTACACCATCCATGCCTCAATTCTTTCTGATCTCAGCTGAAGGGCACTCCATGGTAGTCACAGTAGGCATTTAATGTGATTAAATTCTTCAGATTACCCAAAGGCCAGACTATAGAAGTGAGTTTGGTACTTAACAAAGATTTAGAATGATTGATTCCATCAACCCACTGGAAGGGAGATACGTTTTCTGATACCCTGTGGCTGGTGGTAATAGTTGATTGTTGATCCAATCCGTAGTATGCACTGGAAAATGAATGCAAGCACATTCTTATTCTGGAGCATGGATGCGTTATGCAATGAATAATCTTTATACAGGACCTCATGTTTAAAGTTGGTGTTTTGGAATGGCAAGCTTGATGAGGTTAATGCAATCTAGCATGTCATAAGTTATGCTTCTTGGAGGTATTGCCGGCCACTGGTGTTGATAGAACATGATGACATAGGACTCATTCTGGATTTGGCAAAAAAATAATGGTTCCCTGACCAAGGAAAGGCATAATTGAGAGGACAACAAAGATGGAGATTAAGACAGAAAACAGAAGGAGAAAAGGGAGAAGAAACAAAAAGCCAGAAACTCACCGGCATCCTTTATGTCTGAAGATTGACAGAAGGATCTGTAGCCATTCGTCGAACTCAAATAAGAGGAGGTCCATAGGTCACTAGAGTATTTTTGTTTCTTTTTCTGTTAGTAGCTGGGGTAGATTAGACTTCTAAGAAATGGACTGAATCTATACTTAATTGGCCAAGAATAAGTTGGGCTACTTAAGGTGTCGTTTGGTGTGAGGGATAAAAATAAATAGTGATGGGATAAATTTTTTGTATCTTGTTTGGTTGCCATGTTTGGGATAACTTATCCCACCATTTATATCATAGTGATGGGATAAGTTATCCCATATACATGGTGGGATAAGTTATCCCAGGATAACTAATCCTGGGACAACTTGTTCCCAACCAAACGACCCGTAAGGTTTATACAACATAACAATACCACTGGATTAAATGGCTTAATGGTGGTCCTTCCATATTGTTCTTTGAAACAAGCCTTTGAGGTTCTTATGATTCTGTGAGAAAGTTATGTTAGAGGTTGGGTGAAAATCATTCTAGCTAAGAAGTTCTGATGATTAAATTAGTGTTGATAACGAGAACAAGTAGACTATTCTAGTGGTGGGAAACATCTCTGGTGGACTGTGTCAGTATATTTATTGGGGTGGAGTGACCTTGAGGTGTTTGAGATTACACCTTGAATAACAGGAATGCCCTTTTGTCCAATACCATGATGTCAGATAACAGGTTCTAAGTGAGGTACTTATATTGGTAAAGAAGCTATGCACTGTCACTGAATCTTAATTAAAGAAAGCCCTTTCATCCTAATCCCATATCTACTGACAAGAGGGCCAGGGAGAAGCCTGAAGAGTTGAACTCCCTCGAAAAATAGTATCTTGTAAGATGCTGGGAGAAAGACGCGATAATATGTATCTGTAAAGGATAAAACCTCATTGTTCAGTGATCTTCATTCTAAACTAAGGAGATGTTAGTCACAACAGCATTTTAGTTATAAGGATGGGGAAAATTGTTAAAGCATGCGTTTCTGCAAAGAGCATAACTTAACTGTACATATCTTTAGCTGGAATTGCCATCTTCAATTGTCCATTATAATTTAGAAGCATGTCAAGGCCATTAATATTGAAAAACTGTATTAATATCAGAGTTACGCATTCTATACTTGCCTATTTCAAGTTTAACTCTATTGCTTATCCTACTCTATTTTCCTGGTTTCAGTTGTCTGGTGCCTCTCCGGACCTCGTAAACAGGTTGATACCAGACCATATTAAAAGACAGATGGGCCTACATCTTTTTGCATCCCACGGTGACATGACGTAAAGTATATGCTTAGAAAAAAGTATACTAGCTTATGATCTATATATGAAGGGATCCAAGTTACATCCCTTCCAGAGCAGAGGAGTCCAGCATGACAAGCGACAGTATCTCCTGGTCGAAAAGGACAATGTAATGGGCTGCAGTGCATTTAAGTTCTGTACTTTGTATTATCTTTTTTGTTCCACTCTTCAAAGTCTTCCTATCTTAGCAGCCAACTAGTGAAAAGGAAATATGTTTTTGTACATGTTTGTTAGTAGTAAATTGACCAGAAATCTTCCGGGGACACGATTGAACATGTATGGACAAGTTGCAAGGCTCCAAAAGGAGGATTGCCAGGACTTGAAAGGGCAGTGTTTTTTTTCTTTTTCTTAAGTTGATATCTCACTTCAGTTTGTATGTAGCAAGCAAATTTGTGTTACAGTTGCTCTATGTGATTATGATTAATCAAACATATCTATTTTGTTGCCTCTTTTTCATCTATTCTTGTCATTTTAACCTTACTTCTTGATGCTTCTTGCTTTCATTTCATGACAACCTTTGGTTTGGACCTGTTCTCTCTCCATACAGGGCATCATTTTTAAAGACATATTGAGTTAAAAGATCTATATTTTTCCATACAATATACCCACTTACAATATTATTATGAAATTAAACTATAAATGCAATAATCAAATATCATAATTAACCACAAGCAACACAAAAGTAAACTATGATTTAAAAAAGGCCACTATAATTATCGATTCTCTCAAGCTAATTTCTGTTTTTTTTTTTTGCACACTAATTAAAATTCTTCTATGTAATCAAAGTTGTATTCGTTAGGTCTTTGTTTGGGATTATTTTGGTTAGGCTTTTGGTTATTACTTATTATTTCTCATCTCATTGAATTTTCACATATACTTGCAGAAATGTTTGGGATCATATGACGATATGTTTAAAATTTGATTGATTTACGGAGAATTTTGTCATTATATTGTTTTTTTAATATCATGAATGGAAAATTCAATTTTCTTATTATTCAATATCCCTCTATTACATATTAACTGAATTTTTGGAGTTCTTTTCATCACTCAAAATAATTGAATTGTTCAAAGTTCAAGATGCATGTTTGATTTTTTCTCCATATTTATTCTTTCCTTTAATGAAGTTTGATATTTTGTATGAGATAAATTGCACTACTTATAAAGTTACATTTATGACTTCATAAAGGACAATAGTGGAAAGTATGATTTAAATTATGTCCTTGAATTAATTTTTTTAAATAAGTATGCATTGCCTCATGAATTTAGTTAATATGGAATAGAGGGAATACTCCCTTCGTCCCTTTTTACTTGTCAAATTTTTACTTTGCGCACCTATTAGTAAAATATTGATTGGTATAGCGATTTTATCATTTTACCCCTATTAATTGATATGATTCCAAATATATTTACTCACTACATTTTTTTAAAGACATTAACTCAATGTTAATAAATTGAGGATATAACAGAAAATAAATAAATTATTCTTTCTTAATTTATCAAAATTAATAAGTAAAAAGAGAAATTAAATTAAAAATATTTAACGAGTAAATAGAGAGGGAGGAGTATTAGAAAGCGATTTCTCAAACATGAATAGGGAGTGATTGATTATTTTTTGGGTGTGTATGGGATTCCGTACTTATTGTCTGTTTCATTTTGTAAGGGTCAAACTATCCACACAGCAAACGCCAATAGCGAGCACTTCAAAACTTATATGAAGTGATTCAATGCTTCTTCACTTGTACTTCCCCACAATACGTTCTCTTTTAATCTTTTAATCGGTTATTCTCTGTCTTAATTTATATGATATATTTTTAATTTTAAAATTTAAATAAATTTATTTTTAATCATTTTATATATATATATTTTAAGTATTTTGAATTGTTAATTATTGTGACTTATAATACTTTTTACGTAGTTTAGAAATATATAAATTTCATTTCAAAAAATTAAATATTTCATGCATAAATTTACGATCAAATTTACATTGTTTGACTCTGAAAAAATGAAATATGTCGCATAAATTGGGACATAAGGAGTAAAGTAGAGAGTCTAACCAATGAATACCATCTTGTTTACTGTACTTAGGGGTCGTTTGGTAAAGTGTATTAGTAAAAATAATATATGCATTAGTTCTGTGTATTAGTATTCCTTGTCCTTGTTTGGTACACTTTTTCATGTTATGTATAATTAATGTTTGCATTAATATTAATATAACTAATGTATTATGTATATACTCTATTCTGTATTGAGGAGTGTATTACTAATACCATGACTTTCTAAGTATTAATAATACAAAAGGATTTGATACCTACATTAACATGTATGCTATTTTTAATACATCAAATTAAATAATCCATAAGAAATAATCTATGTATAACTGATACAAATATTACTAATATATTCTATTATGCATTATTTTTATACACTCTATCAAACCACCCCTCCCGGTGTTGCTTATCTCTAGGAAAAAAGAAATACACTATTGCTGTCATCTTACGGAAGGCAAGGGTCACTCCCCAAATCTCAAGACTTGATCTTAATTTTCTTTTACAATTTGCTTGCATTATGAGTAAGACTAATATTTTCTATTTATTTCCCTTTCCCCCAAAAGTTTTCTTTTTTAAGAAAATATTTTACTACTACTACAAACTGTTTTTTGTTTTTGTGTTTTTTTTTATTAACTGGAATAATTCAAATTTACCTCATATAAGTTTAGAGGTGGAATATTGATTTAAACTTTATAAATTTTAAATTCAGTGATAGAGATGTTAACGTTAGAAGTTGGGTTCTAATTTCTATACATATTTGGTAAAAAAATTATTAATATAAATATAAAATTTAAAGTAAAGTTATTTAATTCTGTTGAAATCATTTCATATCCTTTTATGGATACTAAAAAGTGGTTCTTTCTGCAATGATTTCGTGGGGTTTCCCATTTGGCTATTATTCAATGGACTATTAATGACAGTAGGAAAAACAACAACATATAGAAAAATTCCACGAATAGGAAAATGACAGTAAGAAAAAAAGAGTACAAATTTACATCTCTTTGTAGGATGAATCTGAAGAGTTTTACAAGTAACAATTTTTTTTTAGTTAAATTGGTATTAGTACTTCGGATTCTCTTTTCTTAATTAAAAAATAAAAAACCAAACAAGACTTTTCACCCATTTATAAGCTCGAGGGAAATATATTTTATTGTGCTACTCTACTGTGCTGTACAATGATGAATTCTAAAAAGGACCTTTTTCTGAAAGCTCTGCACCAAAATCTTTCTTTTGGGTAATTAGCTTTTTGGATCCAAATGGTAACTTTGCTACTCATTTTCTCATTTTTTCTTCATTGGGTGGCCACCACTCCAGCTTCCATGGGTTTTCTTTCACCTAAAGGTGTCAACTATGAAGGTAAAGATTAAAACTTTACTATAATCCAAGCATTTCTTGTTTTTTTTTTCCAGTGAAAAATCCAAACTTTGTTGCTTACCACTATTTATAAGCATTTGTTTGTTTTTGTTTTCATAGTTTAGAGTGGTAAAGATTAAAACTTTACTATAATCCAAACATTTCTTGTTGTTTTCCAGTGAAAAATTCGAAACTTTGTTGCTTAGCACTGTTTATAAGCATTCATTTGTTTATGTTTTCATAGTTTAGAGTGGTAAAGATTGAAACGTTACTTAAAAATTTGTTGAATTTATTGTGGGGTAAGCAGTGGCAGCATTGATGTCTATGAAGAATAAAATGAGAGATGAATACCATGTGTTAGATGGATGGGATATAAATTCTGTTGATCCTTGTACTTGGTACATGGTTGGTTGTTCTTCAGAAGGCTTTGTTATTTCTCTGTGAGGTTTCTCCCTTTCTGTTACATCTTGTCCATTTCTTTTCCCTTTCTGTGAAAATAATTTATTATTATGCTTTGGTTATATAATTCTTGGCAGTGAAATGGCGAGTATGAGATTATCTGGCACACTTTCGCCTAGTATTGGGAATTTAACTCATCTTCGGACGATGTAAGACTAATTTGACATGAATTTCCCACTTTATTCTTATTTTGATTGATGCTGCTCACATATATCTTGGAGATACTTGAAGTTTAAATCACATATACTTAGTTTACTAATTACTAATACTATTAAGAGTGACATTAAATGCTTTAATTGCAAGATATGTTGAAAAATATCTTTTAATATGATCTGTTTAAGTCATTTTTGCATTGGTTTCTGTTGTAGGTTGTTGCAGAATAATCATTTATCTGGTCCAATTCCTGCTGAAATTGGACAGCTCACTGAACTGCTGACCCTTGATTTGTCTGGTAATCAGTTTGATGGAGGAATTCCTAGGGCGTTGGGTCGCCTGATTTATTTAAATTACTTGTGAGTGTATGCTAAACTCTTGATTTTGTTCTATCTTTATTACTCGTATGTTACAGTTCCCTTGTTGGCTGTGTATGTAATCCTTTGGTGTGTCAAATTCTCAGGAGACTTAGCAGGAACAGATTGTCTGGACAAATTCCTAAACCTGTGGCATACCTTTCAGGTCTTTCATTCTTGTATGTCTTCCATCCATGACATTTATATGTCCAATACAAGGGCTAGATGAGAGTTAAATAAACTGTTGATGGTGTTGTGTAGGGACTTATCATTCAATAACCTTAGTGGTCCAACTCCAAAAATTTTGGCCAAAGACTACAGGTAAGATCCAAGGAAATATTATTCTATCTGTCTCAATGTTTGGTCCTCAATTGTCGGTGAACTGGAAGAATCCTTCGGGTCTCTAGTTTGATGAATCAAGGAATTCAGGGTTTACACTTTTACTATGAGGAGGATGGTATATGCCACAGTACTGTGCCAGAATTTTATTCATTAATGGAACACCTCGATCTTAAATTCAACTGCAAAATAGAACCTTGATTCAATATTGTTGCATCTGCGACATGCCATATGGTGCAGTGCCACACATAATGTTATTCTTGTAATAAAGTATGCTTTCTATAGTTTTAGTAACTGTTATCTTGCATTCCAGTTTGTTGTTGTGGTATGTCCCTTCACTGGAAACCTGCAGTCAGTTCTTTCAGACTTGAAAGTAATATCTCAAATCTCATTATCAATAATAATAATAAAAAAAAAGTAATATCTCAAATCTCATTATCAAAAAAAATAAAAATAAAAAATAAAAATGAAGTAATATCTCAAATCTCCTTATCAAAAAAAAAAAAAGAAGAAATAATATCTCAAATCTTACTATTGAAGTATTATCTTCCTACCTGGTCTAATGGAACTTCCATGATGTTTGTTTGGTATAATTCCTATATTGCTAATATGCTAATGTCAAGCAGAATATTTGCCTTGAGTTACTGTCTGATGTTATAGAAGTTTCTATCCTACTTGCAATGCTTGTTGATTATCTTCCCCTTGGCATCATTCTAGCAACCTTTTGTGTTCTTTTGTATTCTATTTCAGCTTATATTTTGGTTGTTGCCTTAGTATTGCAGGAAACAGATTTCTTTGCTCTGCATTGACCACACAAATTTGTGGGGGTGTGCCAAAACCAGTAAATGGTATTGTTGAAATTTTACCAGCACTTGTCATTATATTGAGGCTGATGCTTTTTAATCAAACTCTATTTTTACCATGCAGAAACATCTTCAGACAGGAGGATTAGCAATCATCATCGATGGGTTGTTTCTGTTATTGTTGGAGTCAGTTGCACATTCATAGTTACAGTCATGCTTCTTGTTTGTTGGGTGCATTGGTACAGATCTCGTGTCCTCACAGGATATGGTAATTGCAAGATTAGAAACACATCTCTGATTTCTTGCTCATTAAGACTAGATACATTATGAGTCTCTGATCATTTGATCTGCAGTGCAACACGATTGTGAATTCGCCACTGGCCACCTGAAGAGATTTTCATTCCGTGAACTGCAAATTGCCACTGGAAATTTCAGCTCTAAGAACATACTAGGACAAGGTGGATTTGGAGTGGTCTACAAGGGGTACCTTCCTAATAGGACAGTAGTGGCTGTCAAAAGATTGAGAGATCCAAGTTTCACTGGAGAAGTGCAGTTTCAAACAGAAGTTGAGATGATAGGCTTGGCTGTGCATCGGAACCTTCTACGTCTGTATGGATTCTGTATGACTCCCGAGGAAAGATTACTTATTTACCCTTATATGCCAAATGGGAGCGTTGCCGATTGCTTGAGAGGTTTGCTTTGAAGTATATTTTCTTGGTGCTTTTGCTGAAGCATTCTTTTTTCTTGTCACAATGGATTTCTTAAACTGATCAAGTTTAACATATGGATTTCAATTATTCCTAGTGCTCTCAATGTTAATCTGGCAAAAACTCTTGAAAGGTCATGGTTTATGGAAATCGAGGACCTATGATGAAAACAACTTTTGATTGATTATCTTAGATAGTTAGATTTGATTTACATTGTCAATGTTTCTAGTGAAAGTGGAATGAAATCTATATATCAACATATCAATCAACGATGCATCAAACCGAAACTAGTTGGGGTTGACTATATGAATTTTTCGTATCCATTGCAATTAAGACTCCTGATGTAGTGCATTACCTAAGTAGGCATGCCTCTAGCAATCTATTGCGACCTTACGTGTTATTAAGCTTAATTTTTATGTGACAGTTTCTATCCATCTTCTGAAACTGTAATGTCATTTATGGTATTGATTTACATTATCCATGAATAAAATAAATTGTTATTTGGCAGTAAGGTAACAGTCTTGTTGTCATTAATTTTTAGCATGACCAATTCAAGTCAACTTTTAGGTATATGAACACAAAATCAAGTTGGAATTATTGGAATGTAAACGCATTAGCTTGATGTAGTGAGTGTGTCATCTTTTGCTCTGTTCTCACATAATCTTTTGTTATCTACCAGACAATGGCCGGGATAAACCATTTTTGGATTGGAGAAAGCGCATGCATATAGCTCTTGGAGCTGCCAGAGGTCTTCTGTATTTGCATGAACAGTGTAATCCTAAAATAATTCACAGAGATGTTAAGGCGGCTAATATTCTGCTTGATGAAAATTTTGAAGCTGTTGTTGGTGATTTTGGTCTTGCTAAGCTTTTAGACTGTAGAGATTCTCATGTTACAACTGCAGTTCGTGGTACTATAGGTCATATAGCCCCAGAGTATTTATCAACTGGCCAATCATCTGAGAAGACAGATGTCTTTGGATATGGGATACTACTTTTGGAACTCATTACAGGACACAAGGCATTAGATGCAGGAATTGGTCAGGGTCAGAAAGGAACTATTCTTGATCGGGTGTGTAGCTTCTAACCCTCATACTGTTTGAAGCTTTATATCGTTGTGCATATAATATCTAACTTTATTTGATTAACCAGTTAATAGCTAATCTTCTTGCAGGATTTTGTTCGAGTCATAATCAAAATCAATATTTGACTTGAATTTTTTCACTAAAATGACGCAATAACTAGTGTCAAACGTAGAAGTTGCTCCACATCTTATGAGAGAAGTACAGTTCCAAAATTCTGAATCATTGCTCGAAAACTTGTTCTTTTTTTTTGCTGACTGCATAATGTGGTTCATGATCTGTAGGAATTATGGACAACATATTCAAGGTTTTTGAATCACTTACTGATCGGTGCAACAAAGTTATTGCTGTGTATTACCTTACTGTTGCATACTTTAAGCCCTTAATATAAATTATTTGGTTGATTTTTTATCACATATAATGTTACACTTGCATACTTTAAGCCCTTGATTAACTTATTTGGTTGATATTTATTACGCTATCATGTAAGTCTGAACAACCACGTATTATGCTAGAATAGTTGTGTGAAAAAAGGTACCAGTTCTATGCTTCTTCAGTTATGTGGAGTAGAGATTTTCAGAACATGATAGAGCTCAGACTTTGTTATGTCTATTATTCGGGCCTATTCATTCTGACAACCTGTCCCATTTACAGGTCCGGAATTTATTTGAGGAAAAGAAAGTGGAAATGCTTGCGGATAGGGATCTAAGAGGATGTTTTAATGCAGAGGAGCTAGAGAAAACAGTTGAAGTGGCTCTACAGTGTACTCAATCTAACCCCAATAATCGGCCTAAGATGTCAGAAGTTTTGAGAATCCTGGAAGGCGTTACAGAACAAATGGGGCATGTGGACGAATCACAAGGTGGAAGCAACATATGTGAAACAAGGGCTTTCAGCTTCTCTAGGAATTTTAGCGATACTCATGAAGAATCCTCATTTACCTTTGAACCAATTGAGCTTTCAGGACCCAGATAACAAAAGTAGCCTGCACTGGCCTCGTCATAATAAGCGTGCAATCTTGATATATCTAGTTCAGCCATACATATGCGTTTATTGTTGCTTTAAGTCTATGTCCTAGCACTCTGTAAGTTACTGTAATTTGTAAATTTTGTTGCAAAAACATTCATTATACTAGTTCTTGGTGGTTCACAACCTGTGTTAGAGCTAGCTAGACTAACTTCACATTGGAACTTCGTTCTTTGGAAATGACAAACTTCCATATTAGTTCTGCTGTGTTCGTTGAACGTTTGTGATGACAACAGGTCTATCCGTTTCAGAAGTTTGATTCTTACTAGTATTTTGTAGTGAGATAAACAAGAATCTAGATTGAGGATATGCTCCCCATGTTTTGAGCGGCTGTTGTTGGAGAGTTCATTTTGGAGTTAAGTCAATGCAACTTATTTCCATATTGAACTTTTAAATGTACTCAGAACAAACCTATGGAAATATTGACTTTCATTAACACAATAGCTGAAGCAAGCTAACTGATAAGCTGCTAGGAGAACTGATGAGAGGAATATACACATAAAATTATCCTACAGTCTTGAGATCATGATATTACAGTTGATGTGTAGAATAGTGTGGAGTTGCTTGTAGAGTTTCTTCATGGTACCAAGGTAACTACCATTGGACTCCTAACAAAGTGCTTGGATGAGGTCCATTTCAAAAATCCTTGAACGAACGTGGCATTAATGTTTGAAATTGATTGGTTAAAGGTTACTTGATACGTTATCTTCTGGTACATCTCTGAGAAGTGTAAGGTGGAAGGCTCAACTTTCACATCAACTCCTTGGGGTGGCACAATCTCCAGAGTATAAGATGATACAGGCTCCCCAACATTGGTCACAGTCCTTGTGTATGCTTGTAAATCAGATCCAAGTCTAATTGAAAAGGATGGATAGTTTAGTTCTGCTTCAGGACTGGTTGATGAGCAGTTCACTTCTTGCAAAACAATCAAACTAACAGCTCTACTGGGGTATAATCCTCATAAATAAGGTATATACTCATTTGGTTGGATGTCATAGATCAGTCCCGGATCATTTGCTCTTAATGGGTTAACGTGGCCTGCACCAGTTGCAAAGAAGTCAGCACGGAGGCCCCTTTCGTCTTCAATGGGATTATTTCCAAGGTTTACCAGATCAGCGGTTGTCATGATTGCAGACTTGATAGCAGATGGAGACCATTCTGGATGTGCACTCTTGATCAATTTTACAACTCCTGAAAGGTGAGGACAGGACATTGAAGTGCCAGACAGTGTGTCGAAGGTAGACTTTTTGTTGGTATTGTTCTCCACAGACGTTGGCCATGCTGCAAGGATGCTAATACCAGGACCTATAATGTCAGGTTTCAATATGCCAGGGCTTTCTGGAAAAGGGCCTCTAGATGAAAAGGCTTCAACTGCTGGAGCATGATCATCTCCAAATATAGTTCCTTTAAACAAAAATGAAGCCACAGGGGTCGACGTTGAATTTATGTAGGCTTTGATCTTCAGGCCATCAATAAAACTGATCTGTGCTGCTGGAAGAACATGAGGTTCAGCTTCTATAGTGAAGCCTTGTGGTTCCTCATTCATCAGTATCATTCCAGCACCCCCAGCATCCTTCACAAAATGTCCTTTATCAAGTCTGTTTATCTTACCACCATCTTCGCAAAAGACTATCTTTCCCTTCACATTACTACTTTTCAAAGACTCGGCACTGCAGAATGGGGCCATCAGATCACTAGAACTTTTTCCAGGGTAAACTAATGGAAGCAGAGTTTGAGAGAAGTCTTCAGGTTGGAAAGCTGATTCACCATCAATTTCTTCACTGTTCCCCAGCAGTACTGTTGCCCTTAGTTTTCTATCAGTGGTGCTAGCACCAACAGTGAAGCCATGGAGCTCCATTTGCTACTGTGCCATGTTTTGGGCCCATATTACCAGCTGTGGTGCTCACTAGAATGCCATTTTGAATTGCAGTAAATGAACAGAGTGCAATAGAGTCTTCCCAGAAAGGTCTAGAGATATCGTCAATGGAAATAGAAATTACATCAACACCATCTTCGATTGCAGCATCCATAGCAGCAAATGTGTCACTCTCAGAACAAGCAGCGCTAGCGTCACAGACTTTATACATGGCAACATGAGCAAGGGGAGCCACGCCAGAAGCTGTTCCATTAGAAAGTCCAAAAACATTGGCACCACTGACAAAGGTTCCAGCAGCTGTGCTTGCAACATGTGTGCCATGCCCATTCTCATCCAAAGGCGTCCCATTTCCAAACTCCTGGAAATATCTAGCTCCACTGAGCTTGTTGTTGCAGGCTGTAGTAAAGTTGAATTCACACTTGCCCTTCCACTTCGCCGGTGGAGGAGGCACTCCTTCATCATTGAATGATGGATGATCGGGTGTTATCCCAGTGTCTAAAAATCCAATAATCATACCTTTACCATAGTTTATACTTTTCCAAAAGCCTAAGTTCTGGTGCAGCCCCATGAAATGAGTACTGTGGGTGGTCCGTGCATGCAGCAGTCTTTGTGGCCGCACTGATATGATCCCTTCTGTCTCCTGCAGTAGCTCTGCTTCATCTGATGTTAGTCTAGCTGCAAAACCATTAAGGACATTGCGATAAGAGTAAACTATGTGCGAGGATGCAGAATCATTTAGACTCGTTTTCTTTTGGAGGTAGAAAAGAATGGTGCCACATTTGTAAACTATCCAAGTCAGAGAAAAGTTGGCCATGAAAAGACTCAAGATGGACTATGTAAATATCTGAGTTGCTCTGCTGATTGGTATTAATTGCCTGTATGGCTGAAGAATAAAGACTGAGAGTAAAGATGGCACTTAAAAGACGTTTCAAATCCATGTTTATCAGTGCAAATTAATGAGCCACATCTCTAGTAAACCAGATATATATAGTGTTAATTTCTTATGATTGGTTTTGTCATCATTTTTTTTAACAGTATCTTCAGTATTGAAGTGATCGAAAGAATTTGAGTGACACTGAAGTTTTGAGAAGGATATGATTGGTTCTGAATTCTCCAATTGGCTTGAAACGCAATCTCTGTTTGAGCTAAGAAATGAAAGCCTAAGACAAGCCATTTGGAGCTTGCTTTGGTTTTATTGCAATTAAAAAATCTTTTCAACTAGGCGGCTGCAAACTAATTTTGATTATCTAACATGTTTCACTTGGGAATAACGAATGATTTGCAGGCTGAAGATTTGTTTATTTATTGTAGGAGGAATCTATTCTGATGGAAATAAATCCAAGGACTTGCTTACAAGCATTGTGGATGACTTCAAGAATCACTTCTCTGCTTTGTGGTTAAGGTAAAATATTTGCGGGGTTTGCTCGGTTTCAACAAAGGATTTGCATTCTGTTATGAATGATAAGTTCATGTGAATGCACAATGATTAGAGGTAATGAAACTCCAAAAGCATGAAATCCAATGAAACAGTAAGCACAAAGGAAGATTTCACAAGTAACATTTGTTAAAACTTGGTTCCATTTCATACTTTTTCTACCTTTTTCTGTGAAATTTATGCAATTAAAATTAGCATATTCTAATGGACACGGTTTAGAGGTGTCATTAATCACCATGGACTAGGCGTTGACAAACTCATTGTCAACTAATTTCCCAGGCTGGGAAATATTTAGAAAAAGATCTGTTATAGTGTCAACTGATAACTAGTGTGTGATGATAAATGTTCATATTATCATATGCAAGAAAATGTGTATGACATTTATGAATTGGGAATAACTAGTCATTGGCTTCAGAGCCGGATTTAGGATTTAAGCTCTACAGGTTCAACCTTTCTTTGCAGTGGTCTCATTATATTTTTATAAGTTTTAGGTTTGTAACTACATTGCAATTTTAGTGGATGCACATAAATTTAAGCTCCGCGTATTGAGTATTGGATTTAGATGAACCCAATAACTTAAAGCTGCATCCGCCTCTGAATGACTGTTGCACTATTGGCGTAGTTTGGCTAGTTAAATATGTTATTTTCCATTTATTTTAAAGTTACCCATGAACAGAGTTTACATGTAGTTATCCTTTTATGTATACATTTTTACAGCATTTCAGTAAAGTTAACGAAAAGATACTCATTTATATGCATTCAAAGGAACCTACAATACATGGACAAGTAAAACTTGAAACCAAATTTAGTAGCTTCTCAAAGTACATTTAGGTAAATCTGATCTACTAACTAAGAAAGATTGCTCTAGGGCTCAAAAGTAAGATATCCCTATTATTGCATGGAAAATCGTTAAAATTAATCTTCCTCACTACTCTAAGGTAACTACGATTGGGCTCCTAACGAAGTGCTTGGATGAAGTCCATCTCAAGTATCCTTGAACAAAAGTGGCATTGATGGTTGAAGTACTTGATCGGCTAAATGTTACTTGATATGTTTTCTTCTGGTTCAACTTAGAGAAATTCAATAGAGGAGGGTCAACTCTCACATCAACTCCTTGTGGTGGCACAATCTCCACAACATAGGACGAGACAGCTTCACCAACATTAGTCACAGTCCTCGTATATGTTTGAGCTTCTAATCCAAGTCCAATTGAAAAAGAAGGATAATTTAGTTCTGCTTCAGGAATGGTTGATGAGCAGTTCACTTTTCTCAATACAAACATACTAACTTCTCTGTTTGAGTAGTTTAAACCACATAAGTAAGGAACATAATCCTCAGGTTGAATGTCATAGATTAAGCCTGGATCACTTGCTCTTAACGGATTAACATGTCCTGCGCCAGTGGCAAAGAAGTTAGCAGGAACAGCCCTTTCATCCTCAATTGGTTTTTCACCGAGGTTCACAAGATCAGCAGTCGTCATGATTACTGATTTGATAGCAGCTGGAGACCAGTCAGGGTGTGCACTCTTTACTAATGTTGCAATTCCAGATACGTGAGGACAAGACATTGAGGTGCCAGATAAAAGGTTAAAAGTAGATTTCGTATCGGTATTGTTCTCAATGGATTTTGGCCATGCAGCAAGAATGTTAACACCAGGACCAATAATATCTGGTTTCAAGATGCAAGGACTTGCCAAGTTTGGGCCTCTGCCTGAAAAGCCAGCAACTGCCGGAGCATGATCATCTCCAAATATGGTTCCCTTGAATAAAAATGTGGCCAGAGGGTTTGATGTTGAATTGATGTAGGCTTTGATCTTTAGTCCATCTGCATAGCTGACATGTGCTGCTGGAAGAACATGTGGATCAGCTAAGATAGTGAACCCTTGGGGTTCACTATTCATGAGTATCATTCCAGCACCCCCAGCATCCTTCACGAAACTTCCCTTGCCAATTCTAGTAATCTTACCACCAGATATACACAACACAACTTTTCCTTTGACATCAATATTCTTCAGTGACTCCGCGTTGCAAAATGCAGCAGTTGGATCACTGATATTTGTTCCAGGAAAAATGAGTGGTAATGGGGTCTCGGAGAAGTCTTTGGGCTGGAAAGCTGACTCCCCATTAATTTCTTTGCCATCTCCAAGACGTATCGTCACTCTTAGTTTTCTATCAGTAGTACTTGCACCAAAGTGAGAAGCCATGGAGCTCCATTAAACACAGAGCCTGGTATGGGACCTGCATTGCCAGCTGAGCAGCTGACGAGAATCCCCTTCTGCATAGCAGTAAATCCACCTAGTGCAACAACCTCTGACCAAAAATTGGTAGAATTTTTTCCAATGGAAAATGATAATACATCGACTCTATCTTCAATTGCAGCATCAATCGCAGCCAATATATCACTTTCAGAACAAATAAGACTAGCATTGCAGACTTTATACATGGCAATGTGTGCAAGTGGAGCCATACCAGATGCTGTGCCATTAGCCAGGCCTAAAAAGTTGGCCCCATCCACAAAATTTCCAGCAGCAGTGCTTGAAGTATTGAGTACCATGACCATTTTCATCTAGTGGCGTCCCATTACCAAATTCATGGAAATATCTTGCTCCAATGAGTTTGTTGTTACACACAGTAAAGTTGAATTCACACTTGCCCTTCCACCTAGCGGGTGGAGGGGCCACTCCTTCATCGTGGAAGGATGGATGATCGGGCATTATTCCACTGTCTAAAACTCCAATTATCATACCTTTCCCATAATTTGATTTTTCCCAGAAGCCTAAGTTCTGGTGTATCCCCAAAAATTTTGTACTATGAGTGGTTTGTGCATCCAGTAATTGTCGTGGCCGGACTGATATAATCCCTTCCTTGTCTTGAAGTGATGTTACTTCTTCTGGTGTTAACCTTGCAGCAAAGCCATTTAGGACATTGCGATAGGAGTAAACCATACGCGAAGAGGAAGAATTGTCTGTGTTTGAGGGCAAAAAATGAATGGTGCCAATCATGCAAATCTTCAAAATTAGAGAAAAATTGACTTTCATCAGGTAAGTCTAGATGTACAATGTAAATCTCTTTGTTGTTTTCATGACTAGCAAATATAACCAAGGATTGAAGGAAAAATATGGAAACAACAGTTGGATAAACTAATGTGGGAGTCATGCTCTGTAAGTATGCTTCTGAACTCAATAATTTTCCTCTGCAAGATAATATGTTAAACCACGTCTATTTATAATAGTGCGAAAGTTATTTTGACTTGAGCTACCTGCGTCTACTTTTAATTGTCATGGTTTCACAGTCAAACGATAATAACTTTGACTAACATTTTAGGATGTATTTTTTCATCATATTGATATGCAAAAGATTGGAATTTATAGTATTTTTCGTATAGTTTTTGAATATCTAGATTTTTTGTTTAAAATATCAAATTAATGTAATCTAATTTAACTTCGAAAAATTAGTCAAATTGACTTTCGAAAAACACAACATGACAATAAAAATTGTACAGAGACTATTACTTAACAATTTTGGTTTCCTATAACTTTGAATTATTCATCAATTAGTGGATGTTGTTCTGGTGTTCTATTTAACGATAATTATTATATATTCTTTGTTTAGTAGTTACTTTTATTTATTTGGAAATTTGAGAAAGTAACTGTTTTTTAAATTATTATTGACGTTCCAATTGGTTTAAAAATCCCTTTTGGGCTATGAAATAAAGGCATCTGGAGCTTTTTGGGTTCTCAGCCGACTAGAAATTACTCCTATTTATTTTTTGTAAACACCAGTCATTTGCAGGCTGAAGACTTTTGTCACACAACATAAATAGACATGTTAAATGGGGGAGTTGAACTGAACTGAGCGGATAAAAATAAGTTAGAATTAATAAATAGATAGATTATCAACCCACTTAAAAATAGTTTGACTAAAATAGGTTAAAATGTGGCTCAGCTCGCTTAGTTCTTATTTAGTTTTAATTATTTTATTTGTTCTTTTATAATTTTTGGTATCTAATAAAACTATTTTTTTTTTATTAGGACTATATATAACATATCAAATAAAAAAAAATATCTTTTTATAAATATTTTGACGAGATTTCTCATGAATCAATTTGGATTACATCTCACCCCAATTTTTGATGGACATATTTTCCCATAATGACCCGCCAAAATTTAAATGAATTATATTTTCATTGGCTAATTTTATCACCTTTACATACAAATACATACTTCCCCATATGTCCAATCATCTGTAAGTTCCCTACCGTTTGTTTACTAAGAGGAAAAATTACCTAATTACACAACTTATATTATCATATTTTCTAAAATTTTCTATCGTTTTAAAGAATTACAAAAATTTCTACTCTCTCCTATTCTCAAATACATTACTTTACGTGATGTATCGGTCAGATACTATGTATTGATACATACGCGTATCGGGATGTTGAGCGGCGTATCCGAAACCGGGACGCAATGTATCGGGACGTTTTGGGATGTATCTGGATTCAACCAAATTTAAGGTATTTTTGTAATTTGGAAAAGAGTAGGGATAAAATATAATTAGCTCTTAACACTATGAGATTTGTGTAAAAAAAAATTGAGAATTAAATTACCTAAATACACAACTTCTTTTCCCATATTTTCTAAAATTCCGTTTGAAAAAATTACAAAAATTCCTACTCTCTCCTATTACGTGATGTATTGGGACGTTGAATGATGTATCTGAAATCGAAATGCGATGTATTGGAACATTGAGGGATGTATCCAAAACCGAGATGCGATGTATAAGGGCATTTTGAGATGTATTCAGATTCCATTAAATTTAAGGGATTTTTGTAATTTGAAAAAGAATAAAAAAATATATAATTAGCTCTTAACACTACAATCAAGTTCCCTTGACGGAGAACTCAATTTTATTAAGAGAAATCTACCCAGTATACATACCATATGGGAAAGTCACTTAATTTAATATTATAGTCGTATCGTATTTAAATTTCACCCACTGACCATATTAAGTTTTTTTAATTCAATTTCATCAAAATTGAAATTCACTCTATACCATCATAAAATATTAAAGAGAGTTACTGCAAGAAGAAAAGGAAATTATGTTATATAGTCAAGTTCAAATCTCAAGCAGGTATACATAATTATCTTCTAGAATTTATTGAGAAGGCTGATGGTGCTTTCACTAATCCAATACAACTGCAATGAGACTTCGAACAGAGTGCTTCTCTGATGACCATTTCAAATATCCTTGCACAAAGTTCGCGTTGCTGACAGTGCCAGACGCTGAACGTTTAAACGTTACTTGATAGGTTATCCTCTCTTTTACTTCAGAGAAGTGCAAACTGCTAGGACTCACAGTTATCTCAACACCTTCTGGTGGTGAAATCTCTACAGTGTAAGTCGAATTAGCAGTCACAGCCCTTGTATATTCCTGAGTCTCTGATCCAAGTTTGATCGAAAATGAAGGATAGTTTAGCTCTGCCTCGGGTATACTAATTGTGCAATTTACCTTCTTTTGTAAGATTGCGCTAGCTTGTTGATCTGTGTAGCTTAAGCCGCATAAATAAGGCACGTAATCATGAGGCTGGATGTCATAGATTAGACCAGGATCATTTGCACTCAATGGATTCACATGTCCTGCTCCAATTGCAAATATGTTAGCTGGTAAATGTCTTTCATCCTCGATTGGATTATTGCCAAGATTAACTAGACCAGCAGTGGTCATAATCGCGGACTTAATAGCAGCAGGAGACCAATCTGGATGAGCACTTTTAAGCAAAGCTGCAACTCCAGCAAGGTGAGGACAAGGCATGGATGTGCCAGAAATCATGTTAAATGTCAAGTTTGTATGAGTATTGTTTTCTATGGAGGTCGTCCAAGCTGCAAGGATATTGAATCCCGGGCCAATAATATCTGGTTTTAATATGCCCGGACTTGTTCTGCTTGGGCCTCTGGACGAAAAGAAAGCAACTGAAGGAGCATGTTTATTTCCAATTACAGTGCCCTTAAATAAAATACTGGCCATAGGGGTTGATGTCGAGTTTATATATGCTATGAGATCTTGTGCATCTGCATAGCTGATGCGTGTCGCTGGAAGAACATAATCGTGTGCAGGTATAGTGTAACCTTCAATATCTTCGTTCATTAGAATCATGCCAGCAGCACCAGCATCTTTCACAGGCTGTCCTTTTGCAATTGCTGTCGCGCCATCCGATCCACACAACACTAATTTTCCTTCAACATTTGTAAGTGATTCTGGGCTACAAACAAAAGCACCAAAATAAGTGCTGTTCTACGCCGTTTCCAAGTGCCACAGTTGCCTTCATTTGTCTATCGATCGTGCTAGCACCGACAGTGAGAATCCAAGGGGATTCATTAGATAAGGTAGCATTATCTGGACCCTCATTTCCAGCTGAGCAACTTACGAAAATTCCCTTTGCCATAGAACTAAATGCACCAAGTGCAATATTGTCATCCCAAAAGGGAGTAGAAATTCCACCAATAGAAATGGATATGACATCAACACCATCTTCAATTGCAGCATCCATCGCGGCTAACATGTCACTTTCGGAACACAGGCCACTTGGATTGCAAACTTTGTACATAGCCAAGTGAGCACGGGGTGCAATGCCAGCCGCTGTGCCATTAGCACTGCCAAACACATTTGCGCCATCAACAAAATTTCCAGCAGTAGTGCTTGAAGTATGTGTACCATGCCCATTTTCATCTAATGGCGTCCCATCTTCAACACTCAAAAAGTCTCTTGATCCAATGAGCTTGTTGTTACATGCTGTGAAGTTAAACTCGCACTTCCCCTTCCACTTAACAGGAGGAGGAGGCATTCCTTCATCGTCAAATGAAGGATGTTCTGGATAAATTCCAGTATCCAACAGACCAATAATCACACCTTCACCATAGTTAGACGTATTCCAGAAGCCTAAATTTTGGTGCAATCCTAAGAAGCTTGGACTGTGAGTTGTTTGTACTCGCAATACCCTTTGAGGTCTTATGGAAATAAAGCCATCTTTCGTTTCCAGTCCCTTCACTTCATCTGGTGATAATCTAGCCGCAAAACCATTGAAGACATTCCGATAGGAGTATATTACACGCGAGGACACATCAGACAATAATGAATACTGGTGCCAGGCATGTAAATTATCAGATGACTCAACGCGAACAATATAGATTTCTGAATTACTCTGCTGAGAAAGATGATCAGTAGCTAATATGATCGATAAATGAGAACTTACAATGAACAAGAGCGTAATCAGGAAAACCATCAACACCATGTGTTTGGAATAGAGTAAAAACTCATCTGTAGAACTTTGTTTTATATAGTTTTTTTTTTCAGCTGATATAACTATGTCCTACTTTAATTTTATATGTCATGAACTTATTGATAGAACATTGGTAACTTCGGTAGCTTTGGATTACAACTCACTTTTCATTGCATAGAAATACAAGTTTCCTAGTTAATAACAATCTAAGCCTTGTTTTGAAATTTTTAAAAGTATATATTTGTATTAGTTTTAAAGATGATTAGTACATCTATTTCTTGCACAGAGTAGACAACTGAGGAATTCATTTCTGCAGAATCTGATATTTACAGCTATAGTGTCATGCAAATTTTGAAATAAAAAATTTCACTGGGGAGATAAAAATCTATTGATTTACTAAAATGTCCTTTAAAAGTTGATTAATCATTTTATTCTTTTATTAAAAAAATTATTTTTCTATTATGAGTAATCATAACTAAATTTAATTGAAAAGACCTTCCATCTCTCTATATGTATAATGTATACACACTTTATTTAATATTTAAATGATACACATTAAAGTTTTCTTTATTACCTGAAGAGTTAAAAATTTGAAAAGTCATGTGTAATAATTTAATTAGCATAAACCAAATTTTTATTGCTAATTATAGGAGTAATGTTTCAGATTTCTATTTTATATCCTCTTCGTTTTAATTTATTTATCCAACTTTTTTTTTGTTTATTTTAAAAGAATATTTTGTTTAGAGATACATTAGTTCAAATAAATATTAACAATTAATATAATTGAATTAATTATATAAGCTCAATAAATATGATTGTGCTAGTATATTTAATTGGGCTACAAATCATGAGCCCACTTTTGTCAAGCCTAAGATGTCATCTTATCCCAAAAATTCAAATTAGTGGCACATATCAAATGACGTGGAATGCCAAATCAGACGAAGGAGCCAATAAAATCATGCCACATATCAAAATGACATAGCATGCCTAGTCAAAACAAAGGTCAATGAAAACGTGTCACGTGTGTATAAGCGATATGTTTCGACCAATCAAATATCGTCATGCCACTTAAATCTAATTGGTCGAGAGAATTAAGCATGTCCTAATCACAACTCATACCTTCTACAACTATAAATAGGAGTTCAAGAAAATCCAACAGAATTCTAATAAATAAAAAAAAATAAAAAAATATGTGAATTAAATGACCTAGATTTCTCTTCAAGTTACAAACACTCAAGTGTTTTTCTACCAGTTCTAAAGATCAAGATGGAAATTTAAAATCAAATTAAAAAATTATCGAATTATAATTTTATTGGGAAGTTTCCGAAATAGAAAAAGACGTGATAATTAACCAAGGAAAACATAATAAGAAAGGATAAAAATTGATTTCTTGATATGGGTAAAAATGAAGTTCTAATTAGAGTATCAATGAAAAAGGGACTAAACTGAAAATAACGTAACTTTGTGGACTAAAAGCGTAGCACCAAGTCACCATCACAACTCACAAGTGAGCTGAACCCATTTCGTAAAGTTCCCGTACCTCACTATCTCCGTCTCCGACAGTGCCGCCGTCGCCGGGTTGTCCACCAAAGGTTAGTCTCAGCTGCCGTCGCCGGTTCTTTTTCTTCTTGCTTTCTATGTTAAGAATTTTTCAAATTGTTTCCTTTACTTGTTATTTTCCGATCATGCAATGTTGTAGTATACTGTAACATAAATCTAAGTTTCTTCCATTTTTGCCACTGTTCCGCACTCTTTAGAAGCTTAAAAGCAAAGCTGAAGTCCCAGTTTATCTTTTGGCACAGAAACCCTGCTGATTTTACCCTAGTTATTGAAAGTTTTCATAACCCCAGGTAAATATGGGGCAAAAATTGGGTCCTTTAATGTTCTTGATTATTCGGTGGTTCCTTTTTCTTATCTAAATTTACTCTTATATAACTGTAATTGCCTCTGTGAAATGCCTATGCTTTTTGACTCTGGAGGCTGATTGAAATATGGGGCATTTGATAAATTCGAAGTTGGGTTGATTTTCACGTGTTGCCCAAGGCTCAGTGAGAAGGATGGATATGTGTATTATTTCATTACGAATTTAAGTTTTATCTACTTAACATTGTAAATATAATTTGACTGGTTCGAAAAAGTTTTTCCACCCTCTTTTCTTAAGTTACCAACTCATGCTGGGCATAGACACTTACCTGCAGTTGGCTTCTAAAAGTGATTTGATGATTTGAAAAATTCTTTCTTTGTCGGTGGGAAACTCTATTTCACCATTCTACCTCCAATGGTTGGTTTAGCGGAATTAGAAGAGTTTCATTGTTTCAAATTGGTGTAAATACTCTTATTAGAGATGTGGGGTGGGGTGGGTGGGTGGGTGGGGGGGGGGTAATATTTAATTAATGACGATGTTGGAACAGCCTGATTGTTTGTATTCTTGTATGAGCTGATAAAGTCTATCTCACAGGAGTGAACTTGTGTAGTCTTCTATGTTTGCCTGTGATGTTTCAAGCCAATCTCTGCAACTTATATGAGGGAAAGATGACTGATACTGCTAGTTAAGAACACTGCGTCCAAATCCTTGTACCATTCTGTCTCTTGCAGTTCCATACCCAGCACCTTTTGCACCTTAACAGTGTTTGTGGGGATTTGAAATCTTCTCCTGATGGATAAATTACAGTAGATGTGCACTGCAGTTCTTGTGGTTGTGGCATATGAAATTCAAACATTTTCTTGAACTTCCATACTAGATTGCTGTGACTGCATGGTTTCTTTGAAAGGCCTCATATTTCCCTTGATAAAGCCCACTGTGTTTTGATTTGTGACAGGTCCTTTAAAATGTATGTGAAATCTCAATTGTCATGGAATGTGATAATCCCTGCTGAGAACCTTGATGTTGAAGGCTTAATGCTTCAGAAGGCAATTGTTATTCGCCTCATGGATGACTTTGCTTCCAAGAAGGCTTCAAAAAATCTTGGTTACTTTATGGCGCTCACTTCATTGGAGAGGATTGGAGAAGGGAAAGTTCGAGACCACACTGGTGATGTGCTTTTCCCTGTGGAATTCAGCTGCCTTACCTTCAGGCTATTCCGTGGAGAGATCTTGGAAGGGGTTGTTGACAAGATCTTGAAGCACGGTGTCTTCTTGAGATGTGGCCCCACCAACAAGGTATACCTCTCTCATCAGAAGATGGCGGATTACAAGTATGTGCCTGGAGAAAATCCTATCTTTATGAATGAGAAGATGTCAAGAATTGAGAAAGACATTGTGGTGCGTTTCATCGTGGTTGGAGCAAGGTATGTGGAGGCAGAGAAGGAATTCCAAGCAGTTGTGAGCTTGGAGGGTGATTACCTCGGACCCATCTCACAAATTGTTGTTTAGATTTCGGTTATTCACCGTGATTGGCTCATTTCAGACATAGACCAGTGACATGTACAGCTAACTTCTGTAGCAATATCTGTGTTTAGTACTGTTTTGAATTGAATGTGACTTTTTTGTTGATGTTGTTGACCTTCTCTTTAGTGTCTTTGGTTGCTTAAGCCCTCAAGTGGTCATGTAAATGTTTTAAGGCATAGCATGTCTTCACAGATACATTTACTTGTTAAGGTGATAAACCTTTTCTTAAATTACCTTTCCAAAGTGTCTACTTCTCTTGACTGATATTTCTCTCTAGTTTGTTTAAAAGAAGCAAGTAGCGATACTTTGTAAAGTACTATATTTTTGTTTCTGTGTATGCAAAGACACATACTCATTAAGGATTGATCTTGAGAGAAATGAATGATATGGAAAGGCTCTCTCTTTTCCTACATGAAATATGAGCATAACATGTCATGGAGTAGTATATTAAATTGGTAATGAACGAGGAAGAGGAAAAGTAAAAATGTTTTAGTTTTGGTTATGCACAAAAATAGAGGATAAAAAGAAGATGGAAATTAAGAATAAGAAAAGGGTACAAAAGCTATCAGCAGCTTTTGTTAGCAGTACTCTCCAAAATTATTGTACGTAATTCTTCTTGAAGTATGAAAAAAAAAGAGCTTCCATCCCTTTAACTTAACATATGATACCAATTTCCTGCAGTAACGTTAGAGAAACAATTACTGATGGTTAAAGCACTGAACTTTATAACATTTTTTTTCTCCAACAGAAATATTAGCAAGTACCTGATGTCATGTTGTTAGGTAGTTCAATAATAGGAAGAAAGCTTTTGTTTGATCTTCTTCAATGTTGTTACAACATCAGTCATGTTCATCCTTTCAACTGGATTACTAATTGTGCAATTCAAGGCTAATTCCATGATGGATGACACACATTGCAGCTTTTGACTTAACTTCTCTTCATCTAGCGTTAGTAAGTCAGCATCTATGATTTGATCCAACTTATCAGCAGGTGAATTATGCACCCAGCTTCTCAAATTCAAATTTCCCGCGAACTTTTCATCACTAGGTTTCTTCTTGGTAAAAGTTTCCAGCAGCATGATACCAAAACTATATATGAACGTCAGACCTCTTGGATATAAGGCCTTCCAGACCATACTCTAGAAAATAAAAAATAAAATATGTCAGCATTTTTAACACATTAAACCATAACACTGTTACTAGTTAAATAAGGCATTCACCTGGAGCAATGTAACCAATTGTAGCAAAGGTTGTAGTGTGAGAAATAGATTCTTCCATCATTAAAAGTTTCGCGATGCCAAAGTCAGTAAGATGTCCCACCATGTCGTTGTCAAGTAAAACATTGCTAGGCTTGAGATCACAATGAATAACTGGTACTGAGTAACCATGATGGAGATATTCCAGAGCAGATGCAATATCAACCATGATATTCAATCTTTGCATCATATTTAAACAGAAATCTCTAGAATATAACAACTTGTCTAAGCTCTCATTTGGCATGTACTCAAGTATCAATGCCTTAAAATCCAAGTTACTACAGCTGCTAACGATCTTCGTGAGATTTCTGTGATGAAGATTCCAAAAGATTTCACATTCTCTATCAAAGGTTTGAAATGTACCTTCCTTCTGCACATTGAAAACTTTAACAGCTACAATCATCCCATCTGCCAATGTCCCTTTGTAAACAGAACCGAAACTTCCACTACCTAGCAAGTTAATTTCATCAAAGCCCTGAGTTGCTCTTTGAAGTTCATAGTAAGATATTCTTTGTGGTGCTACCTCAGACAATCCCTCGTCTTCTGCATTGACTGTTGTGCCCCGATGTCTCATCAACACGAAAGCTATTGCCGAAGTTAGCCCTATCACAGAGATAACTGAAAAGGCAACTACAATCCATATCATTCTTCTTTTCTTTGACTCAGAATGATTCTTTGAATTAGAAGGACAAGCTGGGAAATACTTTTGAGGGTTACCACACAATCCTTCATTCGACATGAAAGATTGGTAAGTGAGATTAACAAAAGGTCCTCCACTCGGAATTTCTCCATGTAACCTGTTGAATGAGACATTAAGGGAGCGTAGTTGCTTAAGTTCTTCTAATGACTTTGGAATCACACCAGACATTTTGTTATATGAGAGATCCATCGCTTCCAAATTTATGAGTTCCCCAAATGTGTCAGGAATAGATCCTTCAATTCTGTTATGAGCCAAAGATACTTGAGTCAATTTCTGTAGACCTCCTAATGTACTTGGAATATTGCCTGAGATATGGTTTCTGGAAAGATCGAGAAGTATTACAGCCTTGAGGTTTCCAACTTCTAGTGGAAGAGAACCATTGAAGAAATTAGAAGACAAGTTCAGCTTTAAAATGTCTTTGAGGTTCCATAGACTTGAAGGTATGCTAGCAGAGAAGTTATTGGAATCAAGATAAATCTCCCTTAGAGAAGTCACATCCCCTTAGCAAATAGGAATATTTCCCCACATTTGATTTTGTGAAAGGTTTAGCATGCCCAAGTTGGGTAGCTCACATAAAACAATTTGGAAAGGACCACTTATTCTGTTTGCACCAAGTGAAAGCCGTTGAAGGTTTTTC
The DNA here is from genome assembly GCA_029582245.1 of Solanum etuberosum. Taxonomy (NCBI): domain Eukaryota; kingdom Viridiplantae; phylum Streptophyta; class Magnoliopsida; order Solanales; family Solanaceae; genus Solanum; species Solanum etuberosum. The sequence continues at coordinate 51,960 of JAJONR010005004.1, forward strand.
AAAAAACTTATCGTTGTCGGGAGAATTCCAGTTAAGTCATTGTCATCCAGCTCCAAAGTAGATAAATTTCTCATATTTCCAATTTCATCTGGAATTTGTCCCTTGAGGTTACAGCTTACTGCCGAAAAATAATTAAGAGAAGAAAGATTGCCAACAGATTTGGGAAGCATTGCATTTAGGGGATCGAAAGACAATACCAATCTTGTCAAGTTTTCACAATTGGCCAAAGGAGCAATGAAGCTCAAATCACTTGTGAAGGAGTTACCGTACAAGTTGAGATTTCTAAGTAGTCTTAAATTTCCTAGAGATTCGGGAATTGAACCCGTAAGTTCATTTCCACCGAGTTCGAGAAATTCAAGCTTTGACAAATTTGAGATGGAACTAGGTAAAACACCATTGATGTTATTTTCAGCTAGATAAATTCCTTCGACATTAGGTAAGCCATTGCCTATTGTGGAAGGAATACTACCCGAAATGTGGTTTCCTATGATTCCCACTATTAGAAGAGATGAGATATTGAAAATGCCAATAGGGATCAACCCAGTAAAGTCATTGAAAGACAATGAAATGAACGACAACTCAGGAAGGTTACCGACTTCATCTGAAATTACACCTGCAAAATTCAGTAAGATTAGGATCAGTAAAAGCTTCTACAAGACTAAAATTTTAACATGACGTGAATTAGATATATTTCTGTACCTGTCAGGTAATTATTTGAAAGATCAAACCAGACAAGCATAGTTAAATTATCAACCTGTCTTGGTATAGGTCCTTCAAGCATGTTATCACTCATAAATAAACGTCCAAGTGATGAAATGTTGAATATGGTTGAAGGGATTGAGCCTGTTAATCTATTATTATCCACAAGCAATAACTTCAAGTTATACAGATGACCAATCTCATCAGGAATTGTGCCTGTCATATAGTTAAATAGAACTATCACATAAATGGTCGAACAATTCAACTCTCTAAAATGCACAGATTTTTTTTCTTCGTATAAACACTTTTAGCTTCTAGAAGCTTGGCCAAATAGTCTATGAACTTGCTAGAAAAACGGTAAACACTTACCTTCTAACTTGTTTTGTGAAAGATGTAATTGTTGCAGCAGGTGTAAGTTACCTAGTTCTCTTGGAATTGTTCCAACAAAGTTATTTTGAAACAACATTAGTATTTGAAGCTCAGAGCATTCAGATATGTTTCTTGGTACCTCTTCGCTTAACATGTTGTTGCCAAGTGCAAGCCTTTTCAATCTAGGAAGGCGACGACATAAATCAGAAGGGAGCTCACCAGTTAAACTGGTACTTCGGAGATCCAAAATTTCAAGTGTTGAGATGTTGAATTTGGTAAGCACATTGGAGCCATTAAGAAATTTGTTGTATCTCAAGATGAACCATTTCAAATTTGGAAGAGTGGCTATTCCTTTTGGTATTTCTCCGGTGAAGTTGTTGTAACTAAGATCAATGTCTCTCAACTTTTGTGAAAGAAGCAACTCTGGTGGAAGTTCACCGTGGAAATTGTTTTTGCTTAGATCAAGTGAAACAAGAAAAGAGAGGTTGCCAAGTTGCGGTGGGATGGTACCAGTAATATCCATACCTGATATATTCAGTTCAATAACTCGTTGATGGCGAGAGCTACAAGTGATTCCAATCCAATCACAAAGAGTGGTAGAAGAAGACCAATTCATCGAAAGAACATGAAAAGGATCTGAAGTGATGTGGGATTTCAAGGCAAGAAGAGAAGATTGATCAGTGCTAATATTCATGGCCAAGTTGCAAGTTGCTAAAAGGTGAAGAGATGTTAATAAAAATGCGAGAAGCTGAAAAGACGAGGCTTTCTCCATTATTTAGAGAATGTGAAAGGACATGCATTTGTTGGTTGTAACTTGGAACTGATTAGATTTATTTTCCAGGAGAAGACAGTGCTAGTAGTTGTTTTAAACTGCTAGTTGTTATTAACTTAATTAATTGTGCAAGTCTTCTTGCTAGAATTATTTTTTTGCAAAAAAAAAAGAGTTGAAAAAATGAGTCAAGATCTGGTAGCTAATAAATGCTAACACATGAAAAAGCATCTTCATCCAATAAACTTATTGTAGCTGTTTTGCCAATCAACATGTGCCTGCTTTTGTTTATGAACTTCATTTATACTTCAATCAGTTAGAGTAATAAGTTGTTCGCTAAGTAACTAAAATGACTTTGAACATGTAATTACTTAACCAAATCTCCACTGCTAATGAGATTTAAAGTGGTGAAATTGAGATGCGAAAATCTCTATAAGGTCTTTTTATGTTCTATCCTTCTTACTTTTGATGTTGCTGATATAATTCTTTTTTCCCTGGTCACAGTAATAAAACTTGTAAATGAAGTGACTTTTGATCAAGAAATTTTCTTTGCTTTCTCTTGGGAAGATTTTGTAGACTTGAAGATATTGGGGGATACGTTTATCCGCTTAAATGGCTTTCTTCCTGCATTGATTGTGAGCCTCTAATTGATATAACCATCAAGTTTATGAGATCATTTGATAAATATTTTTTTATATTTATACATCTCTTCAAGTTTCCTTGCTGGTACACTAGAGCTGGGAAGTTAAGAGGGTCACCAAAAAGTTAATTAGATCTTTCGAGAAGCCAGCTTTCATTATGTTTTGGTTAGCTAATAACAGACTAAAAGGTCCAATCCCGATATCATTTGGTTATCTTGATCGATAAGCTTGCTGTTTCTGGACCTCTCTCTTGAAGAAGAATCTTTTGGTGAGATTCAGTTAGCTGGCAGATCTAGGATTTGAACTTTACGATTTCCAAATTTACTTGTCCTGTGAATCATCGATGAATCAATCTATTACTCAAACAATGACACTCTATAAATGGCACCAGGTAATTGTGATCTCAACATCTTTCCAAAATGTTTCTACAGCACCATTTTTATACAAATTTATGTTTTTATTATTTTCTGAACAGAGTGTAGTACTGAATGATTCATTTCTTCTATGATGTGCTGATTGAAACATGTATTTTCCACTGGATACAAGATTAAAGCAAGGGCAAGTGACTCTTTTGGATGATATTTACGAAGGCCAGATGAGGATCACTTCAATTAAAATTAAGAAGCACTGTATTTTATTGATCCTTGATTAGCAATACATTGTACAGAAGACTCATCTCAACGAAGGACAATTACGATAGCCACACAGTCTCTTGCAAAAGCATTTGAAGAACAATTACTGATTAAAATGCTAGTGAACTATTTTACAACTTTCCTTTTTGCCTCCCAAAAGTGATATGGAAAAAGTACCTGATGTCATGTCATTAAGCCGTTCGATCAGTAGCATGAAGAAAGCTGCTGCTTGATCTTTTCCAATGATGCTACAACATCAGTCATGTTCATCCTTTCAACCGGAGATTTAGCTGTGCAATTCATGGCTAACTCCATGATAGATGACACATACTGTAACTTTTCATTTAGCTTTTGTTCATCTACCGTTAGTAAGTCGGCATCTATGATTTCATCCAGCTTATCAGGAAGTGAACTATGTACCCAGCTTTTCAAATCCAAATCACCCGTGAACATTTCATCATTAGGTTTCTTCTTTGTAAAAGTTTCCAGCAACATGATACCATAACTATAAACATCAGACCTCTTGGATATAAGGCCTTCCAATCCATATTCTAGAAAAGAAAAATTGAAATACATCAGCAACTGAACTTATAGGGCGTACATCTGATTAACTGTTACTCAAAAACTTTGTTACAAGTTAAATAAATGATTCACCTGGAGCAATGTAACCAATTGTGGCAAAGGTTGTAGTGTGAGCAATAGATTCCTCTTTTGTTAGAAGTTTTGCTATGCCAAAGTCAGCTAGGTGTCCCACCATGTCTTTGTCAAGTAAGACGTTGCTAGGCTTCAGATCACAATGAATAACAGGTACAGAGTAACCATGATGGAGATATTCCAGAGCAGATGCAACATCGACCATGATATTCAATCGTTGCATTATATTTAGAGAATAATCTCGAGAATATAGCAACTTGTCTAAGCTCCCATTTGGCATGTACTCAAGTACCAATGCTTTAAAATCCAAGTTACAACAGCTGCTAATGATCTTTGTGAGATTTCTGTGACGAAGATTCCTCAAGATTTCACATTCTCTATCAAAGGTTTGAAATGTACCTTCCATCTGCACATTAAAAACTTTGACAGCTAGTATCATCCCATCTGCCAACGTCCCTTTAAAAACAGAACTAAAACTTCCACTACCTAGCAAGTTATTTCCATCAAATCCCTGAGTTGCTTTTTGAAGTTCATAGTAAGAAAATCTTTGTGGTGCTACCTCGGGCGACCACTCTTCTTCACCTTTGATTATTTTACCCCGATGTCTCATCAACACGAAAATTATTGCTGAAGCAAGCCCTATTATAGAGATAACTGAAGAGACAACTATAATCCATATCATTCTTCTTTTCTTTGAATTAAAATGATTCTTTGAATTTGAACGACAAGCTGGGACATGCTTTTGAGGATTACCACACAATCCTTCATTTGACAAGAAAGACTGGTAAGGGAGATTAAGAAAAGGTCCTCCACTCGGAATTTCCCCGTGTAACCTGTTGAAGGAGACATTAAAGGAGTGTAGTTGCTTGAGTGCCTCTAATGACTTTGGAATCACACCAGACATATTGTTATATGAAAGATCCAATGCTTCCAAACTTATGAGTTCCCCAAATTTCTCAGGAATAGATCCTTCAATTCTATTATGAGCCAAAGATAGCTGAATCAATTTCTGCAAACCTCCCAATGTACTAGGAATGTTGCCTGAGATTTGGTTCCTGGAAAGATCCAGAAGTATTGCAGCCTTTAGATTTCCAACTTCTAATGGTAGAGAGCCATTAAAGAAATTAGAAGACAAGTTCAGCTTCAATATGTCTTTGAGGTTCCATAGACTTGATGGTATGCTAGCAGTGAATTTATTGGAATCAAGATAAATCTCCCTTAGAGAAGTCACATTCCCTAAGCAACTAGGAATATTTCCCCACATTTGATTTTGTGAAAGGTTTAGCATGCCCAAGTTGGGTAGCTCACATAAAATAATTGGGAAAGGACCAGTTATTCTGTTTGCACCAAGTGAAAACTGTTGAAGTTTTTCCAAAGAACTTATTGTCGTCGGGACAATTCCAGTAAAGTCATTTTCATCCAGCTTCAAATAAGATAAATTTCTCAAATTTCCAATTTCATTTGGAATATGGCCTTTGAGATTACAACCTATTGCCTCAAACGTTTGAAGAGAAGAAAGATTCCCTATGGATTTTGGAAGTATTGCATTTAGGGGATTGATAGACAATATCAGTTCTCTTAAGTGATTACAATTGGCCAAAGGAGTAATAAAACTCAACATTGAAGAGTCACTAGTGAAGGAGTTACCTTGCAAGTTGAGAATTTCAATAAGTCTTAAGTTTCCTAGAAATTCAGGAATTGAACCTGTGAGTTCATTCTCACTAAGTTCGAGAACAGTAAGCTTAGACAAATTTGAGATGGAACTAGGTAAAAGACCATCAATGTTATTTGCACCTAGAAAAATTCGTTCAAGATTGGGTGACCCGCTGCCTATAGTGTTAGGAAGATTACCTGAAATGCGGTTTTGTGTGAGTGTAATAGATACAAGAGTTGAGATATTAAATATACCAATAGGGATCGACCCACTAAAGTTATTGAAATCCAACTTCAGCATCAACAACTCTTGAAGGTTACCGATTTCATCTGGAAGTAGACCTGCAGAATGAAGTAAGATTACCATTAGAAGAAGTAGCATTCTGAAATCCTTTGGTTAAATATTATTCCATACCCGTCAGGCTATTCATTCCAAGATCAAGTACGTTAACCATACTCAAATTTCCAACCTCTCTTGGTAGAGGCCCTTCAAGCTTGTTGTCCCACATTGATAAAACTTGAAGTGATGAAATATTGAATATGCTTAATGGGATTGAGCCTGTTAATGCATTTTGCTCCAATCCCAATTGCTTCAAGTTATGAAGATGACCAATCTCATTGGGAATTGTGCCTGTCAGATTGTTATGCAAAATTATCAAATGAAAGTCCTAAGTTGAACAAATTTCAATACCTCATTAAATAATTTAACAATTCACCAGTCTGAAGTGAAGAAGTGATCGATTCCTTAATCTTTATATTGCGTATAAGCAAAGGTCTACTTTATGATGTAACAAATTCTCACACCAGGTCAAAAACATGCATAAGTTGGGAGGAGGCTCCTCTCCAGTTTCCCAAAGTGCTATCCTATATAATTGACACGTGTCAATTTGATTTTTTAATGGATCAGATTAATTTCTTGACCAAATACCATTAACCATGGTTATTATTAATTCTCTCTCCTTCCATTCATTTCTCAATCAGCACAGGAACACTTGTTTCCCTTCCAAAACTCTCTGAATAACAGATCAATCAAACAACTGAAAATTAAAATTACATCAATAATTTTAAATCTGATTTTTTTCCATTTACATATGAACAAATAGGAAGAGTCTCAAAAGAGAGAGAGATTGAAATGGAGTGAGTAGCCCCAATTAAAGATATCAGTTATAAATACCACAAGAGAAGAAGAAACCCAAAAAATCCATGGATAATTTCACAAGAAAAAAAAAAAAAAGGGTATATGTGAACATATTTCTCCACCCATTTTCATGCCCTCTCTAGGTCCTTGTAGAAACTCCAAATTGATGTTACGAAAAGACGACGGAGTTTTGTCGATCACCATTGTCACCAAACCAAGCTTCAAAGTAGTCTCATTTAATTGGATTTTTAAAATTTTATAACCCAAATGCATCCTTTGAATTTTGTCTTATTTTATTATGGTGTGAAAATAATGGGAAGAAAAAGGGATTTTGTTATTAACAATCTTCATCTTTTTGCTGATTGATAAAAGGTTCGTTGCAGAATTAAGCTGAGTGGGAAAGGAAAGAGGGAAGAGAGGAGAGAGAAAGAGTAGCACTGGGGAGGAGCCTCGTCCCATAAGCTTGTTTAGGAGAGGAAAATTGAAAACTTAACCTCTCGTCGAAACTGAAAAAGGGAATGAATGTGTTCGTCACAGAACAATATCTTCCATTTCTTACTATGTAGATATTGTTAAGATTGGAAGCAGCATACCTTGTAACTTGTTATTTCCGAGAGCTAATTGTTGCAGCAGTTGTAATTCCCCAAGTTCTCCTGGAATTGTTCCAATCAAGTTATTTTCCATCAACAATAAGACTTGAAGCTGCGAGCATTCTGATATACGTCTTGGGATCTCTCCACTTAACATATTGAAATTAAGTCCAAGCTTTTGCAATCTTGGAAGGCGACGGCATAAGTCAGATGGAAAATCACCAGTTAACCCAGCATTTCTGAGATCCAAATATTCTAGTGTCGAGATATTCAACATGGAGAGCACATTGGAGCCATTGAGTTTATTGAATCCAAAGCTCAACCATTTCAAACTCCGAAGAGCGGCTATTCCAGCTGGAATATTTCCTTCCAGATTGTTGTACCTCAGATTCAGGAATCCAAGATTCTTCATATTTGAGATAGAAGAAGGAATGAACCCACTGAAACTATTGTTTTCAAGAGACAACATTTGAAGGTCTTGAAAATCACCTAAAATTTTAGAAATTTCTCCAGTGAAGTTGTTGAAACTAAGATTAATAGCTCTCAATTTTCGCAAACGAGAAAACTCTCGAGGGAATTCACCATGGAAATAGTTGTAGCTTAGATCAAGTGAAACAAGAAAAGAGAGGTCACCAAGTTGTGACGGGATGGTGCCGGAAAATCCCATGTCTGAAATATTGAGTACAGTAACTCGTTGATGACGAGAGCCACAAGTGACGCCAATCCAGTTACAAACAGAGGCAGAAGAAGACCAGTTTGTTGAAAGAATTTGATAAGGGTCTGAAGTGATTTGGGATTTCAACGCGAGAAGAGAAGTTTGATCAGTTCTAATATTCATGGCTAAGCAAGTTGTTAGAAAATGAAGAAGAAAGAAGAAAAATGTTAGAAGCTGAAAAGAGGGATTCTTCTCCATTAATGAAATCTTCATTTTTTCTGAGTGAATGGGAGAAAATATGTTAGCCGTAATTGCATAGAATGTGGCGGTACATTTAAATATTTATAAAACAGGGATTCACGACACAGAAAAGGAAAGAGACAAGCAAATTCCCATTCACTTTCTTAGTTTGTGCAATAATTACGATTTCAAATAACATGCGATTTGTGATAATGTAATTATCCACACACAAAATAATATGATGTGCATTTCAAAAAGTTTATGTAAAATTTGACCCATAAATTTATATTTAAAAAAAAAATAAGTTTTACAAAAAAAAACTCATATTGTTCATACCATGAGAAAATATTATATTGAAGAATAATTAGTTTCTACTATTGTTGACTAGTGAATTTTTATAAATTTATGTGTATTTGTAAGTTTATAAACACAAATATTTAGTTATAATAGGAATATGGAGATATGTGATTGATTAATGTGATGTCTTAGGATATTTTGATATTTTATTTATGAACTATAGTTTGTTCATTTGGTAGAATTTTGTAAGAAATTTTGATGGTTTTCATAATTTGTAAGGTTTAATGTTTATAATTTGAGAAATTCAAATAAAATTTCAACTTCATTTATATTTATATCACAATTTCATATCGTATGTCCAGTATGGACTAGATGGTAAATGTGAAAAGGATAATTGGCATATAGACATTGGTTGCTTAGGAATCAAAACTCAACTCAAGTAGGGTCACGCACTAGGCTATGTGATCTTATTCAGATTGACTTATTTTTCTGGATTTCAAGATCTACTAGATTTTATATAAATCCAGCCAACTTTTCACTTGAGTATTGAAATATACACATTTGCTTTTTAAGCCATTACAGTCCCTTTGGTGGTGCCATCCAATTTTGAAATTTTAGGTACCAAAAAGAACCCACAACTTGCCAACCACGCTTATATTAATCTTCCACCAACTTCTTCTTGTTGTTTTTCCATTTAATCACAGGTGTCTAAAGTTTACCGGTCCGACTAATTCATATTCATTCTCATACTTAAGGGAGAAAAAAGTCTCTCTCTCTTCTGTACATTTTCCTTTAAAGTTACTATCTCAGCCGTTTGTATGAAAAGTGAATATGAAGGGTGTGTTCGGTACAAAGGAGAATTTTTTAATCTTTTCATGTTTAGTTAGTCAAATATTTTGGAAAATGAGCTTTCTAAGGAAAGTAGAAAAAACAAGCTCGATTTTAGTGATATTCCACATTGATTATGTTCTCTTCACCCTTCAACATACCTCATCTTCACTCAGCTCCTATAACCCTCATCCCCACTATCCGACACCCCTACCTCCCAATAATATTTTTCTAAATTATATACAAATGTTTATAGGATAATGATTTTTTACTTAGAAATACAAAAAAATAAGTAGGAAATCCACTTATTCTCTAGAGAACATTTTTCAAAAAAATATTTTCCTTCGTACCAAACATATCCGAAGTATATATAAAAGGATAAAAACCCTACCAACAAAAATATACATAATCATGAGTAGATGTACATATATCAAGGATATATATATATAAAATGTACATTCTCAGCTTTTGCATTTCACAATAGAAAAAAAAAAACAATTTTTTTTAAAGAACACATTTAGCTGTTAAATGTCAATTGAAATTCTATTGTTAGCCCCATATAAAATATTTAGCCCAGGGGTCATCTGAGTACCTTTTTGTCATTTTAAACGGCTTTTACTTGTTTAATTAGGCGACAAAATGAAGGGGTTAAATTAAGGGAAAATTACGTGGATAAACAAACATATTAGTTAATTAGTTAATATAGTTACTCACAATTTAGTTAAATTACCAATTGCCATTAACTTACAATCATAATTACGTGGCCCACGTCCAGAATTTCTATAATTCAGCTCCTAATTGTATAAATTCATATTTGTATAATTTGATTCTTAATTGTATAAATCGAGAATTTTTCTAATTGTATAGATTCAAAATTTGTATATGCTTACCATAACTTGTATATAATTATCCCGTTGATACATTTAATTTGCATAAGTTTAAAAAAAATCCTAAATGTATAAATACAGAATTTCTATTATCAGCAAGCGAATTATAAAAACAAAAATACTCATAGCAAACAAAACTATAACTATGAAACGTAATTAAGCAAACGGTAGCTAAAAAGGCTTGTCAAATTTAATATATTTTGTTATTTATGAAATTTCCTCTAAAATTGAAGGGAAAATTAACTCATACTCTTTTGCATTTTTGCACGACGTTGGCCGGTAAACTCACCGGACCGAAAATCCTAATTGGCATTCCACGTCATCAAAAATAGCTCAGCATCATCTCAAAACTTTTTCTACCCCTATAAATAAAGAAAAAGAAAGAGAAAAATCAGTTGAGAAGCAAAAAATCAGTTAAAAAGAAACGTTTCCACCGGAGAGAGAGTGTTTCGTGTTTCTTCTTCATTTGGGTTGGATTTCTGCCTCTCATCAAATGATTCTCAAGGTGAGTGCTTAAATCAGAGCAATTTCTTGAAGATTTTTAGTTAAATTTGGGCGAGTACTCTACTTTCTGCATACAAAACTGTTTGATTCATTGTCTCAACCAGAAATAGAATCTCCATTTTCCTTATAATCTGAAGAAGATGAAGAAAGCAAGACAAATTACCAATATTCCGTGTCTTCACGATGAGATTCTTGGGGTTATTTTTTCAAGATTACCAGTAAAGACTCTGCTGCGATTGAAGTGCTTAAGTAAGCGCTATTGCAATCTGATTTCAAGCCCCTGGTTTATCACTCTGCATCGCAAGAGGTTTAGTTCAGACCCTGATAACCATTGTATCTTTGTTCAGACTGGGAGGATAAATCGTTTGATCCGTACACAAAATCCTGGCAACTTGATAAAGCTTAATGAACCCTGTACGACCAATTATACTGTTATAGGTTCAATCAATGGCTTGATCTGTGTAGTTACTAATATTGCTTCCCGTCAATTGATTTGCCTATGGAACCCTTCCATAAATCAATACAAGATGTTCCCTGTGCACAATACGAACCCTCAAAAGACACGCAAATGTGATGTTAGTATGGGTTTTGGATATGAAAAAGGTTCTGATGATTACAAGGTCCTGAGGGTTCTAAGCTATGAAACAGGTCGTCCACTGACTATAATTGAGGTTTACTCAACCAATTCGGACTCTTGGAAAGAAGTGAAGTCTGATAGTCGCTTAAAAATGAATACCTGCTTCTGTAATGTAATTGTTGAAGGACTTACTTACTGGGTTGCCAAGGACTTGGATGGAAGTACTGTTCTTGCCTCGTTTGTTTGGAGTATAGAGAGGTTCATCATAATTCCTTTACCGGAAGAAGTGATAACTAAATCTCAAAGTTTTGAGGCCACGAACTACCATGGGTCACTTGCATTGCTTGCATACTCTTCACGCAGAAAATTCAAGGCGCGTCTTGACGTTTGGGTGGTTGAAGTTGATATCTCTGCAGAGGAGTGTCAATGGAAAAAGAAGTTCACCTTTCACGTGGATTTTGGCTTTTCAATGCATTGGGGTCTTACTAGTGGAGATATAGTAGTTGAAAATGCTCCAAACATGCCATTCTTGTTCAACCTGACAACAAAACAAATGTGGCCAATGGGAATAAATCCTATTCTTTCACTTTTCAACTATACTGAGAGCCTTGTATCAATTAATGGTTTCAAGTGTGTCCGCAATCAACTGAAAAGGAAGAGGAAGGCTTCAATTCCAGTAAGAGCAAGATTGAGCTAACAGGCACATAGCTGAACTGAAGTAAATGTAGCAATTCCAACATATTATATTCTACTTTTCCTTGTCTGTGTTTCATAAACATTCCTATGATAGTTCTGTATCGGATCTGTCATAAACTTAGGCATTTAAATGTTTAGTAACTGGCCTCATTATGGTCCAAGATATGTACTTTGAGTTGCTATCTGTAGTAAGAAAACTAGCCTCATTTGTCACAATTGTTGATATACAACATGGTGGAATCTCCAAATAGTATAGATAGAGATACCTTTTAATGCAACTTTTTCTGCTTTATGAGAAGAGACCTACTATTTTATATTGAATTGCATCTTCTGAGTTTAGTGTTTTGCTTCTTTGAGCAAGATAGGCGAAACAATTTTGACCTGTAAAACGTGTAGTGTGCCAAGTGACATCTCGGTGTATCGGTAATCTGACTTAGTTTTTATTCAACTCAAGGCCATATTAACTCATACAGAAGAAGAAATGACCCCAAGATTCTTTGACTAATATGCACTTTCTTGCAGGCTCCTGTCATCTAGTTTCTGATCAGATATTACACTGGAACTGGACAATAAACAACCTTCATTATATGCAGTTGTTTTTACCCCCTTTAACAATATGTTTTTTCGCTTCAGATTCAAGGGTTGCTCGAAAGGTCAAACTAAAGTAAAGCTAACAAGATAACACAGGAGGCTCTAAGAATGGAGCCTTGAGTGCATCTCCACGAATGTGTGCGCCTCCCTTGATTTAAATTCAAAAAGAACCAACCTAAAGTTGACATGTTTTGGCCTTCTTGATGATGTGTTGTATATCTCTCCGCATCAATCCCTAGATTCCACTCATAGCTCAAGAACATAAGATACTTCCACCTGTGGCATAATGAACTCTTCGGTACGACACACATGCTTCTCTTGGCATTGTTTCCCTATGGACATTATAACTTTTCGCTCAAGTAGGCACATTCTCCATTTATCTAGGTGATACTACTCTTCCCCATCTCGATTTGACTTGATTTGGTATTTAATAAAACAAATTATAATTGGTTTGGTTTGGTTTAGTTTTAATTAAAAAATGGTCAAATCTATCTGATATCATATGCAATTTTTTAAAAGTATTTAATATTTATCGTGATGTAATTTATAAATATTTCTTTAAGCTTATTCATAATTTTTATCTTTCCACACATTATTTCAAGTTTGAGCTTAGAATTTTCAATTCTCCAATAAGTTCTATAGTCATAGATATTAGTAACTCAAATAAGGTCTAAATCAAAATCAATTCAACTTCCAAATGTTGGATATATATTCTTTAGTTTTGTATTGGTCTAGACAGTTAAAATAAAAATATGTGATCTAACTTTTTTCTCTTTAATGTTTAGTGATGTAATTGATATTTATTAGACTTATTTTAGCATGACTTAATATTTTTAAATTATGATCATTTTTATCATGGCTTATTAATGGAATATTTGTTTTATGGGATTTTTTGTTTTGTTAAAGTTTAGTGATGTAATTAGTACTTATTAAACTTATTTTAATATGACTTAATACTTTTAAATTATGATTATTTTTGTTATGACTAATTAATATAAAATATTTGTTTTATGAGATCTTTTATTTTGTTAATATTTAGTGATGTAATTAATATTTAGTAGACTTATTTTAGCATGACTTAATATTTTTAAATTATGATCATTTTTATCATATGACTTATTAATGAAATATTTGTTTTGTGGGATTTTTTGTTTTGTTAAAGTTTAGGGATGTAATTAATACTTATTAAACTTATTTTAGCAAATAATTTAATATTTTTATATTATGATATTTTTACTATGACTTATTAATATAAGATATTTGTTTTATGGGATTTTTTGCTTTGTTGTATATCTATTGTCATCACTCATTACGTAAATAAAAAACCTTCTGACAAAAATATACATAATGAGTACTATATATACTAGCTACAAAAGCACGGGCAAGCCCAAAACCAATATATATTAGTTTATTTATTTTAATTTATGTGATACACATAAAATTAGAAGAGTTATTTAAATTTTTAAATATTTTTGTTGTTAATTATTTTTATTATTTTTTAACGTACTTTTCAAATAATATTTGTTATACGTGATATTTTGAGAGTTAATTAATTTTTAATATATTTTTAAAAATATTTTAAGTTGTTAATTATTGTGATTTATTTGAAACATCTTAAATTTTGATAGTTAATCAATTTTTAAAAATATTTTAAGTACGTAATTTTAAAATAATATATGTTATTTCCCTTGTCCCAATTTATGTGGCACATGTTAAATTTTGAGAGTTCATCAAATTTTTAATATTTTTTAAAAATATTTTAAGTTGTGATTAATTGTTTGTGTGTGTTACTCCCTTTATCCCAAATTATGTGGCACATGTGAAATTTTGAGAGTCAATCACATTTTAATATGTTTTTCAAATATTTTTAGTTGTTAATTATTGTAATTTATGGAGTACGAGAGAAATTTCGACAGTAAACCAAATTCATAGTATTTTAATTTGATTTTAGTACTTTTTTGTAAATACATAACATATAAAAAGGAAAATATTTTAAAAAAAATTCTTTTTAAAAATAAATAAATATTAAAAATAAAAATAGATTGAAACGGATAAAATAAAAAATATAAATAGAGGAAGTTGAGGAGAAGGAAAATCGATCAATTGACCGGCTGATCCAAAGCTCCTCAACATTCACACTTATAATATATAATGATAGTGTATAATATAGAGAAAATATCATAAATTAGCCTTAAACTATTGGAATAAGTCTAAAATAGTCCCTTAACAATGCACTTACCTAATTTAGTCCCTTAACTATTCAAAACCTTATCAGGTTTAGTTCCTTAACTATACACCTACCGGTATCCTTTAGTTAAGAGGACATAAATTTGATATAGTTAATGGACCAAACCTAATAAAATTTGAGATAGTTAAAAGACTAAATCCGATAAATGTATAGTTTAGAGACTATTTTAGATCTACTCCAATAGTTTATGGACCATTTGTGACATTTAGTTGTACAATATACATTCTTAGCTAGTTGTTGCATTTCACAATAAAATTTTCACATAATACATAAATATGACATTTAACTTGTCTTCAATTCAAATTTATGTCCTTATTTGTATAAATTGAATAAATAGACATATGCATCCTACGTGACATCCTATATGATAATTTGAGTTTCACAGGTGTCCTACGTATATTATGTCATATAACTTATGTGTTTATTTATTCAACTTTATACAAGTTTAAGAGTTATGCAAATTCAAAGTGAGAGAGCTTACGTATGAAATGAGGCAAAGTCAAGGGGGCATTTCACGTCATTAAAAATATGCTTAGTTGGCTTTACATGTCAGCCCCCACGTCAAAGTAGGTCAGCATCATCTCAAAACTTTTTCTACCCCTATAAATAAAGAAAAAGAAAGAGAAAAATCAGTTGAGAAGCAAAAAATCAGTTAAAAAGAATCGTTTCCACTGGAGAGAGAGTGTTTCTTCTTCATTTGGGTTGGGTTTCTGCCTCTCATCAAATGATTCTCAGGTGAGTGCTTAAATCACAGCAATTTCTTGAAGATTTTTAGTTAAATTTGGGCGAGTACTCTACTTTCTGCATACAAAACTGTTTGATTCATTGTCTCAGCCAGAAATAGAATCTTCATTTTCCTTATAATTTGGAGAAGATGAAGAATGCAAGACGAATTACTGATAATCCGTATCTTGTCGATGAAATTCTTGAGGGTATTTTTTTAAGATTACCAGTTAAAACTCTGCTGCGATTGAAGTGCATATGTAAGCGCTATCGCGATCTGATTTCAAGCCCCTGGTTTATCACTCTGCATCGAAAGACGTTTAATTCAGAACCTTATAACCATTGTATCCTTGTCCAGACTGGGGAGATAAATCGTTTGATCCGTATACGAAATCCTGGCTGCCTGATAAAGCTTAATGAACCCTGTACATCCAATTATACTGTTGTAGGTTCAATCAATGGCTTGGTCTGTCTAGTTACTACTACTGGTTCCCGTAAATTGATTTGCCTATGGAACCCTTCCATAAATCAATTCAAGATGATCCCTCCTGTGGGGCGTCAAATGACACGCTACTTTAATGTTAGTATGGGTTTTGGATACGAACCAGATTCTGATGATTACAAGGTCATGAGGGTTCTATGCTGTAAAACAGGTTGGCCACCGACTATACTTGAGGTTTACTCAACCAAATTGGAATCTTGGGAAGTATGGGAAGTTTATTTTCACTTAGAAATGCGTACCTGCCGCTGTGATGTAATTGTTGAAGGGTTTACTTACTGGGTTGCCAAAGACTTGGATGGAAGTACTGGTCTTGTCTCATTTGATTTGAGTAGTGATGATCTCAGATTAATTCCAGTACGGGAAAGAATGATAACTGAATCTCAAAGTTTTGAGGCCACGAACTATCATGGGTCATTTGCATTGCTTGTATACTCTTCACCCAGTGAATTCAAGGCGTGTCTTGAGGTTTGGATGATTGAAGATATCTCTGCAGAGGCGTTTAGATGGCAAAAGAAGTTCACCTTTCGCATGGATTTTGAGTTTTCAATGCATTGGGGTCTTACTGGTGGAGATATAGTAGTTAAAAATGCTCCAAACATGCCGTTCTTGTTCAATCTGACAACAAAACAAATGAGGGTAATAGGAATAAATCCTATTCTTTCACTTTTCAACTACACCGAGAGCCTTGTATCAATTGAGGGTTTCAAGCGTATCCGCAATCAACAGAAGGTGAGAAGGAGGAGGAATGCTTCAATTCCACAGAAGAATCAGCAAGATAGAGCTAACAGGCACATAGCTGAATTTGGGGATTTAAATGTTTAGTAACTGGCCTCATTATGGTCCAAGATATGTACTTTGAGTTGCTATCTGTAGTAAGAAAACTAGCCTCATTTGTCACAATTGTTGATATACAACATGGTGGAATCTCCAAATAATATAGATATCTTTTAATGCAACTTTTTCTGCTTTATGAAAACAGAACTATTTTATGTTGAATTACATCTGCTGAGTTTAGTGTTTTACTTCTTCGAGTAAGATAGGCGAAACAATTTTGACTAATAAAACTTGTAGTGTGCCAAGTAGCATCTCGGTGTTTCTGTAATGACTCTTACGTATTTTTTGAACTCAAGGCCATATTAACTCATACAGAAGAAGAAATCATCCAAACATTCTTTGATTAATATGCACTTTATTGCAGGGTCCTGTCATCTAGTTTCTCAAATATTACATTGGAACTGGACAATAAGCAACCTTCACTCTACGCAGTTGTTTTTGCCCCCTTTAACAATATGTTGTTCGCTTCATATTCGAGGGTTGCTCGAAAGGTCAAACCTAAGTAAAGCTTACAAGACAACACATGAGGCTCTAAAAATGGAGCCTTGAGTGCATCGCCACTAATGTGTTTGTCTTTCATAAAGCATTGCCAAAATGGAACTTTTGGTACTTTTGTACATCAAAATATTTGAACTTGTTTAAATTTCGAAATCCGAAAGGTGCCATATAAATTGAGTATTAGGTAACATATGCATCTAATAACATATAAATCAGTTAAAAATCAATCGTTCCCATCTGAGAGAGAGAGTGTTTCTTCAATCATCCTCAGGTAATTTTGCTTGACCCCAACTTAAATAAGGCAATTTCTTGAAGATTTGGGCCACTGTATTTTCTGCATGCAAACTGTTTGATTGATTGTCTCAAATAAAATAAATAGAGGGATAATATTTGATTTATTTAATTATTACTAAAAGTGAATCTACATCTCAATAAATAAAATATGTAAATGAATCAAATAAATAATTGGCATGGAATTTTTTGTATTAGACAAGCAATCAATGTATTCAATGATGGTGCTTTCATGCACCTTCCAATCAAGTGGAGAGTCGTTAAGAGTGAGCTGGATTGCAATTAACATTTCTAATTAATCCATTATTCTCTTTATTACCACATTAAATAAAAATGAATAGTAATTTCTTTACCTTTTACACGTCCCTTAAGAAATAAAAAATAAGAAAAATATAAGTTGCCTTTTAGTAACTTCTTATATTTATGTCTTATCTATCAATATCAAAATTAATAGTGGAGGAACTTTCAAAAAGAATTAACTTAAGAGCAAACTGAGAAAAATCAAAATTAATTATATCTAAGTTTTGTAAAACAAGTAATTTGCCATATCTATTTTCAGTAATTTGGATAAGTATATTTTTGGTTAGGGTCCAAGCAAAATGAAACGGGGGAAGTAATTGGTATTACTGTTTTCGCATTTAGCTGCGAAAACAGGTATAGTATATTCCTTTTCATCTTTCTATACCAGCTTTGAGACAGCTTGGAGTAGCAAGATATTGCAAACACCAAAGATTGTTTGGGGTGAAATAAATTATTTTCTCCCACGGACAATTGTATGTTGCATTTTATATAGGATAATAGGAATATCAATGTCCACGATAAGAGTTTTTGTGATGTGAGACCAACCCAAAAAGTCAAAATCCAACGACATACACCAAAAACATCGTCTAAAAAAATATTAGGTAACATAACTACATAAGAATATATTACATCTAATAACACAAGAATGTGATACATTTTGACTATCAAACTTAAGTTGATTGTTCAAGTTTTGCAGATTTAGAAAATATTTAATCATTTGTTGTTCAACAAAAAAAAATCACTGGAATGGACTGGCTTTTAACTTGTATTTTTCCGTTTAAAAGTTTGGAGTATTCATTACAATGCTGTTTTAATATAATATATATATACATATATATATTGCTTGACTTGGACACACGTCCAAAATTAGCAAATAGAACAAATACATAAGCTTTTATTATATCAATACGGATTGTGCTGCAGTGGTGGGTTTGTTTCACCCTTAACCAGAGATCTCATGTTGGAGTGCCACCCCCAAATAGACCCTGCAGTATGCGATCCTTATTTAGTCGGAGCTCCAATACGAGTTTCGGAAGCCGGGTGGAAACAATTTTTTTTTTTAAATAAAACCTTCGTACTTTAGTGGAAAATGTGGTTCAAAAGATGGACAGTCACTTTTTTTTTTTTTTTTAATCGTAATCGCCAAAGGTTTAGGGTTTATGATCCAGTCACTATGAATTTAATACTCCCTCGATTTCTTTTTATTTGTCAAATTTTGACTTGACACACTTATAAAGAAAATATTGATTGGTATAGTGAATTTACCAATTTACCCCTTTTAATTGATAGAATCCCAAATATATTTACTCACTACATTTTTTAAAGACATTAACTCAATGTTAATAAATTGAAGAAATAATAAGAAAAAAAATTTAAATTGTCCTTTCTTAATTTGCCAAAAATTAAATTGTCCTTTCATTTTTGATCTGTTAGACTGCCGACCTAAGGTTTTCTCTGGTGGCTCCTGCATAGGCAGCAGCTGCGCAGCTATCATGGCTGCTACGGCCACTGGACGACCTCCTTTTGAGGCTTTCCAGCCCGCCCCACCACCCCAAACCACTACATACGCCACCCTTTTCAATTCCAATATTCTAAATCCTAAACAATCTGCCCTAATTAACTCAAAAACAATCGTAAAATCAATTGAAATAATTCATGGAGAACCTACTATCACATTTTCAATGGAGGAAAGGCAAGACTTTATGATCGAAGAGGGATTGCATCAAGCAGTGGTGTTTAAATTATCCCATGGTGCGCCAGATTTGAAGGTATTAAGGTCAATTTCACCGAAACATCTTGGTACCAAGGGCAATTGTTTAATTGGCTTACTTGCTCCAAGACAAATTTTGTTGAGGTTTGATCAATATGAAGATTATGTACTAGATTTATCTCGCTCAATTATCTTCTCTACAATGGAGAGGAGCACCAATGTAGGGGTTTTTCCATGGTCCATTGGATATAATCCTAAGGAGGAAATAACGTTAGTTGTGGTTTGAATTTCTTTATCAAACTTATCTCCAGATTTGTTTGCAAAGAAGTCTCTACTGTCTATAGCATCGGCAATTGGGAAACCAATAACTATAGATAAAGCTACTCAAATCAAGTCAAGACCTAGCACGACTAGGGTCAATGTTATACTTGATCTAATGGAAAAGCTTCCAAATCGTATTAGGTTGCAGTTTGTGGATGGAAAATCTGGTAAGTTGATCGAGGTTTTTCAGGAGATTGTATATGATAATCTACCTTTGTATTGCAATTATTGTAAGCACCAAGGTCATGATGAAGATAGTTGTCGTTAAAGAAATCAAAATAAAAAATTGATGATACCATTGAAGTTGCTTTAAAAGGTACTATTGATAGTGAAAAGTATCAAGGTGATACGAGAGAAATACTAAATGAAAAGAAAGATTATAGATGTCGATCAAAGTAAAGCTACTTCTTTAGATCGACAATTGGTTGCTGCCATTTCTGAGCAAAATAGTACAGACTCAATGGATGTTGAGACAAGTAATATTGTTTTTCAAACAACTACCGAAAACAAAGGGGTAACACCAAGAGTTGGGATTGATGCGCCGCGAGTTGGTTCAGGACAAAAATAAATGGTTTCAAGACAAAAACTATTGGATAAATCTGATGTTGAAGATGCTGAAAATTCTGGGCAGCATTGTTTGCAAGTTGAAAATGAGAATGCAACTAAAAACTGGACACTGGTTGCACACAAAAAATCAACTAGTAGTCAGACCCTTTCCCCGACTAGTCAAAATAATTCTCCACGTAGTGAAAAGGGTCCGACTGGGAATTTTCATGACAGTGAGAAGAGACAAGATATTAGTTATGTCTCAAGAGACCTATTATGTTCGAATAGCTTTGATGCTTTATTGAAGACTACTAGAAAACAAATAAGGTTAACAGAGAAAGACAACGATTTGATCTAAGAAAAACAGGTCTCACCACCTGCTTTGAATAACAAATTAAGTCTAGAAGCTCCCGTATTTGTGCCTAAATGTGGGCTAGAAAAGAAGAATGAGTTAAGGGCCTTAGTGTCAAATACAATTGATTTGGGAGAGGATTCTCTTGATGAAGTGAAGGAAGACAATATGTTGGACATATGCTTTGATAGAGTGGCTAGGGAAGGGGATATATCACCCAGACAACAAAGAAGTGGAAGCAACAAAAGCAAAAAGAAGACACATGGAAGGCAACATAGTTGGGACGGTAAAATGACTGAGGAGTTTGTTCCAAGGCACCTACCGATGCGACAGGCAAAGCAGAACCATTTGGCAGTATCAATAGGTTCAACTAGATCCAATAAATCCATAAAGAAGGTATGAATTATCAAGTGTTGTTGGATAAGTTTGAAGAAGAAGACAAAAGAAAAATACTTCAAGTTACTTTTGATGGGCAATCAATCTTTTTTAATTCATGCTTTTATAATAGAAAGTTTGAGGCTGATAACTCAACTTTCTTCTTGATTGGCATATTTTTACAATATCATCATGGAGTGTATTACAAACTCTGTGGTGATAAAAAAATACTTAGTTCTCTCTAGCTCTTATTTTCTTCATGCTTGTTAGGTAGCAGAAGTTAGGTACTTCATTAGGATTAGTAAGGTAAGGCCTATCCCCCTTGCTTGTACTTGTCCCTATTGATATTTTTTATGTTTAATAAAATGCCGCTAGACACTATCTAATGGTAAATTTTCTTTTAAAAAAAAAAAGGGAGTAGATTTTTGTAAAGTCAAACCGCCAAAATATGTATAGAAAATTTACAACTACTTATCTATACATTGATAGTCCCAATACGAGCTACTCTCTGACTTTCATAGCAACTTTCTATTTATAGCTAAATGCCGCCTGAACACTTATTTCCTTATTTTTATGTGCAATCACATGGAGAAAGCCTACTCTTTCTTTCTTTCACTTCTACTCTTGCATCTCTAATTATTAGAGACATGCATTAGCAAAAACATAGAAATTAACACAGATCAATCAGTTCTACTTTCATTGAAAGCCAGTTTTACTCTAAACTCTTCTCATCCCTTAACTCAAAATTGGTCTTCTCAAGTTTCAGTTTGTGATTGGATTGGAGTCACTTGCGGTTCTCGTCACCATAGGGCGATTGCACTAAATATATCCAACATGAACATTTTTGGAAACAATATTCCTCCACATTTGGGAAACCTCTCGTTTCTCGTTTCTCTCGATCTAAGCAAAAACTATTTACATGGTGACATCCCGCAAGATTTGTCTCGTTTACATCGAATGAAGGTGATGGATCTTGGTTACAATAATTTCAACGGAGAGATTCCAATGTGGTTCGGTTTCAATTCTGCTTTTATTTCAAAGTTAGAAACTGAGTGTGAGAAACAATCGCCTTCAAGGCAGTATCCCCAAGGAGATTGGGAACCTTGAGAATCTTAAGGACTTGATTTTATTCGAAAATCAACTTACTGGCTCTATTCCACTCTCCATTTTCAACATTTCCTCCTTGGAACTTTTAGGTCTCTCAGGTAATCAATTAACAGGGAGTCTTCCTGTAGATATATGCCGCCGTCTTGGAAGAATAAAGAGAATGTCACTAACCATTTGAGTGGTTACATTCCATCAGGTTTGTCTAACTGCACAGAATTGTACAATAACTTCAGTGGAACCATTCCACCAGAAATTGTCAACTTGGAGAGGCTTGAGCTCTTAAGCCTTGGGGGAAACAACTTGCAAGGTATTCCTTCCGCCTACTTTTACTTGTACACTATACTGCATTCATTTCAAATGAGGGATTTATCAATATATGTCATTCGGTCATCTTGCAAGGTTAATCTTTTTGAAGGTATTTATTAAGGGTGTGCTAACTGTTACGTCAATAATGGGCAAATAAAAATGCATGGAGAGGGTACTTCTCTCAATTTGAATAACATTTAATATTTTAGCGCGCTCATAATAATTGACCATGCCCTAGCCTATTCTATTAACAACAATAATACTCTCTCCATCCCATTTGGCCAAATGCATAAAAAACACCCTTGTTCCGTTTTAACTCTCAAAAACAATTTGCAGGCACAATTCCAGCAAAGATTGGTAATTTACGAAAGTTGCAGCAATTAAATTTGGAGAACAATCACATTGTGGGTTCAATACCGCGCACTATCTCCAACTTATCATCACTATGGTGGCTTAATTTGAACACCAACAGTTTATCAGGTAATTTTCAAGCAATGTAGTATTGTTTGGTTATCCGGATCACTAGTACTCCTCCATCATGCGTAGAATTTGGCTGATTAATTATTGATATATGAACGAATGCAATCAAGCATAATCTTCCTGAAAGTTGGAACAAAATTAAAAAAAATAGCATTGATCTGGATGTTTTTGCTCTGTATTATGTAGCAGGTGTTTGGGAATCTTCACAAATTGAAGGTACTTTATTTGCAATTTAATCGATTAAGTGGCTCCATACCAGAAGTGCTCTTCAATATCTCTACGCTAATGGGGATTTCACTTCTCACTAATAACCTTTCCGGTAGTCTTCCATCTGCTTCAGGCTACTGGCAAACAAATCTAGTGTATTTGAATCTTGCTGATAACAACATTGGTGGAGAAATACCCGCCTCAATCTCCAATTCTTCAAATCTATATGCATTATATCTTAATAATAACAAATTTAGTGGCAAAATTCCCAACTCATTGGGGGATTTGAGGCATCTTGAAGTTCTGGAATTGTTCAATAATAGCTTATCGTCTCCGCACCTAAGTATCGTAACTTCATTGGTGAACTGCAGAAATTTAACAAGCATATTGTTAAAGAGAAATCCTCTGAATGGTGTTCTTCCGGATTCCATTGGCAATCTCTCCAAAGCTATTGAAATATTTGATTTATCTAGTTCTGAAATTAGAGGCAAGATACCATTAGGAATTGGGAATTTAAGTAACTTAAACACTTTGTACCTATTCGGCAATGACTTGACTGGATCAGTGCCAACAACGTTATGTGATTTACACATTCTTCAAGGATTACGTCTTGACAATAATAGGTTAAGTGGACCCTTGCCGGAGTGCCTTTACAAATTGTCATCGTTGGGCTTGTTTAATTTGTCATATAATCACATTTCAGGTCCGATACCATCTAGCATTGGCAACATTACCTCTTTGAGAAATATTTATCTAAATTCAAATAGGCTCACTAACATACCCATGAGTCTATGGAGCCTCATAGATCTTTTGGTGCTTCACTTGTCGAATAATTCTTTGGTCGGTTCTGTACCTCCCGATTTTAGAAAGTTGAATGCAATAACATCCATAGATCTGTCCAGGAATCACCTTTCAGGAAGTATTCCCTCGACAATTGGAGACTTGCAGAATCTACTTTATCTTTCTTTGCCTTATAATGAGTTACATGGATCTATTCCGGAGTCACTCGGAAAAATGATAAGTTTGGAATCGGCAAATCTATCCAATAACATTCTTTCAGGTACGATTCCAAAATCATTAGAGTCACTTCGATATCTGAAGGATTTCAATGTATCATTCAATAGATTAAAAGGTGAAATCCCAAGTAAAGGACCCTTTCGCAATTTCACCTCTCAATCTTTTATGGGAAATGAGGAGCTGTGCGGGGATTTGCTTTTTCAGCCTTGTATGGCTAGGTCTTTTCATCATTCAAGGATAAGCAAATTGCTTCTGACTATACTTGTCCCACTGGTAGCTGCAGTACTAGTACTTGGCTCAATCGTTGTGTTAATTTTAAGGAGACGTCGGAATAGAAATGTTCCAATTCAAGATGAATCTTTTACTGCAACAACACTAGACAGGATTTCATACATTGAAATTGAAAGGGCAACTCAAGGGTTCGACCAATGCAACTTGCTAGGCTCTGGAGGTTTTGGCACTGTTTACAAGGGTATGTTTGCAAACGGGATGACTTTGTCAATCAAAGTGTTTAATTTACAGGTTGAAGGTGCGTTAAAGAGTTTTGATGCTGAATGTGAAGTTTTCGCAACCTTCGTCATAGAAATCTTACCAAAGTTATCAGCAGTTGTACTAACTTGGATTTTAAAGCGTTGCTTCTTGATTATATGCCCAATGGAAGCCTAGAGCTGTGGTTAGATTCTGATGATCACTTCTTGAATATGATCCAAAGATTAGACATAATGATCGATGTTGCATTTGCTATGGAATATCTCCATCATGGTTATGGAACAGTCGTTGTACATAGTGACCTGAAACCTAGCAATGTCTTGCTAGACGAAAAGTTGGTTGGACATGTGAGTGACTTTGGCCTGACCAAGCTATTAGGTGAAGGGGAATCAATTGCTCATACTAAAACACTTGCTACAATGGGGTACATTGCACCAGGTAACTTTCTTTTAGTCCTTTTATTATCACATATCAAGTGTTGTTTTACTTCACATTAGAACTCGGTGAAAGCCTGAGTGGATAACTCAATTAAAGAAAATGTAGTATATCACTGATTAAGCATGAAAAAAGAAATGGTACTGATAACATTGAAATATGACTATGCCAAACTCTATATACATGCATCTACGATTAAGAAAAATAAGCATGTGGTCATGTTGTTTCAATTTTTTTTAAAGCAAATGTTTCCTTCAAAGGAGATTAAATAGATAAGGCGAAGGAACATAGAGGGGGGCTATGCCTAACCTCTGCAATAGAAGGAATGAGGAAGTCATCCTTACACTCTAACTTACCAGAGAAAAGAAGAAAGGGAAAAAAAAGGGTTGTTCCACATCAATTAAGCATATAAAAAGATTTTACAGCAAGCAGAGAAACTCAGCCACGATAAAATAAAGCTGCCTCTCTTCACTATTGTTTACCTTCTCTTAAATTATGTTTTAAAGTGAAATGGCCAAGTGAGCTCATAGATTGAATCCGTCTAATATCATCTGCCAGAAGTCATATCGTTTCAATTGATTACCTTACTCTTGTTTTAATCCCATCATACCTTTTATGTTTTTTAAGTGTTTGTATACTCAAGGTGGATTCAACTATTTTTAATATCTAGCAAATATATATATATATATATATATAATATTTTTATTTCTTTATTTGGCTCGTCAAAATACTAAGTACTCTGGTACATTGCATCAGAGTATGGATCAATAGGATTAGTTTCTACAAGATGTGATGTGTACAGCTACGGAGTCATGCTCATGGAAACTTTCACAAGAGAAAAGCCATATGATGAAATGTTTCAAGAAGATTTGAACATGAGGAGGTGGATCTGTAATTTACTACCTGTCGCACCAGATGATATCATTGATGACACCTTATTGGAACCTGAAGAGATTGATTTTAAGAAAAAGTTGCATTGTTTGTCCTCTATTTTGGAGTTGGCATTGAATTGCACTGCTGAATCTCCTTATGAGAGGCCGAACATGAAAGATGTTGTGGCAAATATCAATAAGATCAAACAAGAATTTCTTCGCAGATGATGTAACAAGGTATATGCGATGGTACGTATACAACATTTTGAAACATTCTTATGTCATATGGAGAAATTATTGTCTTGTCTATACCATGTATAATTGTAGATACTGGTTTTTACTTAAAATTCATCATCCAGGCTGCATTAACTTCTGATGCTGGGGAGGTTTCCCTACCACGGATATTAGAATCCAAAAGGTATAGTGTTGAGCTGGTTTCAATCATTTACTGGGGTAAAGTTTAACCGTGGTCTATAAGCACCAATAAATTGACTTAGCTTGTGCCAAGAATTCTTATGGAAATTAGTTCTAGTAATAAACCTTGAGATGAAATAGAACCTCATTGACAGTTGTTCTTTCGTTACCATATCTGGCCTTCCAAAGTTCCCGACAGATAAAACCACCCATAGCTTGAGTAGCACTCTTTAGAGCTGAGTTCCTTAGCGTAAGACAAACTGTTTACGCTAAGTAGATTGTGCCTATAAGGAGAAAGACCAACATATTTGCCTAGGGAAATTTAATTATGGTGACAGTTGAAAAATATGCTTTATGTTGAAAAGTTAACTACTCAAGTCTCTGTTACTACTATAGTGTAGTATATTTTTGCCTGTGCTGAGTTTCTATCATAATGACTGGAAACTCAAGTTTGATCCCATTTAAACTTCTGTACAGGTAATGCTGCCTTCCACTCCTAGGGCTAAGCTCTTTGGGCGGGACTTTCTCGAAGTTATCACTTCTCTCACTGACAGACTAGCAATTCAATAAATCACTCATCATATAGAATAACGATCGACCAGTCCAGAGTGTGCACCAACGAGAGTCCGCTGGAAAGATTTAAAGGGGGAGCCACTTGACTGTAGCCGTAGCGAAAGCGAAATCAAAAAATAAGAACTTTCTTGACCGGTCATGTGCGTCAGTAGCAAATCTGGGTGACCCCAATTGAGATGATAACCAATCTTTGTTCCGAGATTAGAACTTTCTCTTGCGCATTCAAGTTTGGAGTGTGTGTCAAATGACTTTAATATATAAGATGTGTACTAAAGTTGGTATGAAGAATGTGTATTAATGATCATTATTGTAAAAATAATTGAAGTTTGTCTAATTTGTTGGGAAAAAACAGTGGCCGGAAAATACCTCAGCATCATCTCAAGACTTTTCCACCCCTATAAATAAAGAAAAAGACAGAGAAAAAATCAGTTAAAAAGAATCGTTTCCAGAAAAATCAAAAAGAATTCCCAGCGGAGAGAGAAAGAGAAAGTGTTTCTTCTAATCATCAAATGTGGAAAATGATTTTGGATTGAGTTTCTGCCTCTCATAAAATCATTTTCAGGTAAGTGCTTGAACCCCCACTTAAATCATCTTTTAAGGCAATTTCTTGAAGACTATTAGTTAAATTTGGGGCACTGTATGATTGATTGTCTCAAAGAGAAATAGAATCTGGCTTTTCCTTATAATTAGAAGATGAAGAATGCAAGACGAATTTCCTATATTTCCTTTCTTGGCGAAGAGATTCTTGGGGATATTTTTTCAAGATTACCAGTTAAAACTCTGCTGCAATTGAAGTTCGTATGTAAACACTGGTACACTCTGATTTCGACCCCTGTTTTATCTCTCTGCACCTCAAGAGGTTTAGTTCGGACCCTGGTAACCATTATATCCTTGTTTGGACTAGGGAGAGAAATGGTTTGATCCGTATACGAAATCCAGGATGGTTCATAAAGCTTACTGAACCTCGTATGTCTGATTATTTTGTTGTAGGTTCAATCAATGGCTTGGTCTGTCTAACCACTAATTGTCTCCCTAAATTGATTTGTCTATGGAACCCTTCGATAAATCAATTCAAGATTCTCCCTATGCACTCTATAAACCTTCAAAAGGCACACAAATGTAATACAACATCTCTCTATGTTCGTAGCCTCCTGAATTTCCCATTTGCCAGATGCTCAACGTGAATGCTTGTTGTTCACACGACTAACACTCATAACACTTGCCCCATGGCGTGCCACGTTACAGGGGGCAAGTAATTGCTGAGGTGGCCTGCAGAGTATCTCCCCCACAAATGTGTCACAAGGTGCCAAGACTTTCCCATGGTGTGCCATCCTTACATGTTGTAAGCAAACTCATTCTGTACTGTTAGTAAAATTTTGAACTCTACACATGCTTCTATTGGCATTGTTTCCCTTTGGAAGAATCGCCGAGCACTTCAGGACATCTTGCGCCCAAGAAGGCATATTTCCATCTATGTGATCCTACTCTTCCCAACCTTTCTTCCCTGTTGAAAATTTCAATATCTGAAATGAATAAACAATGCCAGATTCGATTAAACTTGGAGTGATAAAAATTAATGTAATACTCAAGGCTGACTCAATGCTCTCCCCACAACAATCAATATGGCCCTCAAGGAATTTTCCAGTGTTTGGTATGTGGACAAATAATATTATTCTAAAAGCATTTGTATATAATTTAGAAAAATAATATGGGAGTTACGGGTGGGATGAAGATGAAGTGTGTTGGTGGGTGGGGAGGACACAAATCAGAATCATGTGGAATGTGGCTGTCTATTCAGACTTTAATAGTCAAAGTGGTATTTTTTAGATCAAGATGAGATTGAGTATGCTTTAATGATTGGATAACATGTCAAGTCATACATTATACAGAGAGTATGAATTTAAAACTTGGTAAAGTCAAACTGCCAAACTAGATATAGATTTATATACACATTGATTGGTCCCATTAGCTCTCTTGATTTGATATGACACCAGGCTCTGACTTTCTTAGCAACTTTCCATCTCTATTTATACCTGAACACTTTTTTCCTTATTTTATCTGCACTTCTAATACTACCAGCAATAACATGGAGAAAGCCAACTCTGTCTTTCTTTCACTACTACTCTTGAAGCTCTACTTCTTAGAGACATGCATTAGCAAAAACATAATTGACACAGATCAATCAGCTCTACTTACCTTGAAAGCCAGCTTTACTCTAAGCTCTTCTCATCCCTTAACTCAAAATTGGTCTTCTCAAGCTTCAGTTTGTGATTGGATTGGAGTCACTTGCGGTTCTCGCCACCATAGGGTGACTGCATTAGATATATCCAACATGAACATACTTGGAAACAATATTCCTCCACATTTGGGAAACCTCTCTTTTCTCATTTCTCTCAATCTAAGCAAAAATAATTTACATGGAGACCTCCCTCAAGATTTGTCTCGTTTACATCGATTGAAGCTGATGGATCTCGGGTACAATAATTTCAGCGGAGAGATTCCAATGTGGTTTGTCTTCAACTCTGCTTTCATTTCCAAGTTAGAAACTCTGAATGTTAGAAACAATCGTCTTCAAGGAAGTATCCCCAAGGAGATTGGGAATCTTAAGAATCTAAAGGAGATGATTTTATTTGACAACCAATTTACTGGCTCTATCCCGCTCTCCATTTTCAACATGTCCTCATTGGAAACTTTAGGTCTATTAGGTAATCAATTAACCGGGACTCTTCCTGTAGATATATGCCGCCATCTTCAAAAAATCAAGAGCATTGCAATCATTTCCAACCACCTGAGTGGTCACATTCCACCTGGTTTGTCCAACTGCACGGAACTGAATGAATTGTCATTATCATACAATAACTTCAGTGGGACCATTCCACCAGAAATTGTAAACTTGGAGAGGCTTGAATTCTTGAATCTTGGGGGAAACAACTTGCAAGGTACTCCCTTCGTCCACTTTTACTTATACACTATATTAAATATGGATGTTCACTTTTACTTGTTCAGTTTAGAAATTAAAGTATAATTTATTACTTAATTCCTAATTTACCTTTGTTATTAACTACTGTCATTTTTCAATGCATTTCACAAATATTGAATTTATTATATTTATTCGATGATATAGTAAAATTGTAACTCTATTTATATTGCTCCTTAAGGATGTGCGAACTGCTAAGCTATTAACAATACTCCTTCCATCCCTCTAACTTGCTCTTAGTTTTCATTTTGACACTTTATCTAACCTTGTTCCATTTTAACTCTCCAACCCTATCATATTATTTTCACTTAATAAACTAGCAACTGGATACAAAGTTTATCCATATTCAAAAGCCTTCTAGCTTGAGGCTGATTTCGAAGTTGAGGCTAATGTTTGCAAGTTGGTTGCCGTTTGTTAAAATAATTTGCAGGCATAATTCCAGCAAACATTGGTAATTTGCGAGAGTTGCAGAAATTACAACTTGAGAACAATCACATCGTAGGTTCGATACCGCGCACCATATCCAACTTATCATCACTATGGATGCTTAATTTAAACACCAACAATTTATCAGGTAATTTCCAAGCAATGTAGTCTTGTTTGGTTATCCGGACTAGTACTCCTGCATCATGCATAGAATTTGGCTGATTAATTGTTGATATATGAACGGATGCAATGTTTGGTAAACTGAAGCAATCAAGTAAATTTATTCCGGATACATATACTCTTCCTTAGGGGTTTCATGAAAGTAGCATTGGTCTCAATGTTTTTTTCTCTGCATTATGTGTCAGGTGTTATACCCAGAGAGATTGGGAATCTTCACAAATTGGAGAGACTTTATTTGCAATTCAATAAGTTAATTGGTTCCATACCGGAAGAGCTCTTCAATATCTCTACGCTAACAAGGGTGCAACTTGTAGTCAATAACCTTTCGGGTAGTCTTCCATCTGCTTCAGGCTACTGGCAAACAAATCAAGTGCTTTTGAATCTTGCTGAAAACAACATTGGTGGAGTTATACCCAGCTCAATCTCCAATTCTTCAAATCTAAAGGATTTATTTCTTAATGATAACAAATTCAGTGGCCAAATTGGGGGATTTGAATGTGAAGTTTTACGCAACCTTCGTCATAGAAATCTTACCAAAGTTATCAGCAGTTGTACTAACTTGGATTTTAAAGCATTACTTCTCGAGTATATGCCCAATGGAAGCCTAGAGCTGTGGTTACATTCTGATGATCGCTTCTTGAATATGATCCAAAGATTAGACATAATGATCGATGTTGCATTTGCTTTGGAATATTTCCATCATGGTTATGAAACAGTCGTTGTACATAGTGACCTGAAGCCTAGCAATGTTTTGCTAGACGAAAAGTTGGTTGGACATGTGAGTGACTTTGGCCTGACCAAGTTATTAGGAGAAGGGGAATCAATTGTTCATACTAAAACACTTGCTACAATGGGCTACATTGCACCAGGTAACTTTCTTTTAGTCCTTTTCTTATCACATATGAAGTATTATCTTATATCACATTAGAACTCGGCGAAAGCCTAAGCAAAATGGCCAAGTGATCTCATAGATTGAATCTGTCTATTATTATCTTTAATCTACCAGAAGTCATATTGTTTCAATTGATTACCTTACTCTCGTTTTATTCCCATTATACCTTTAATTTCTTATTTGGCTCGTCAAGAAACTAATAACTCTGGTGGCATTGGATCTGAGTATGGATCAGTAGGATTAGTTTCTACAAGATGTGATGTGTACAGCTACGGCATTATGCTCATGGAAACCTTCACAAGAAAAAGGCCATATGATGAAATGTTTCAAGAAAATTTGAACATGAGGAGTTGGGTCTGTAATTCACTACCTGTAGCACCAGATGATATTATTGATGACACCTTATTGCAACCTGAAGAGATTGATTTTGAGAAAAAGTTGTGTTGTGTGTCCTCTATTTTGGACTTGGCATTGAATTGCACAGTTGAATCACCTCATGAGAGGCCGAACATGAAAGATGTCCTGACAAATATCAATAAGATCAAACAAGAACTTCTTCGCAGATGATGTAACAAGGTTTATGCGATGGTACGTATACAACTTTTTGAAACATTCTAATGTCATATGGAGAAATTATTGTCTTGTCTATACCATGTATAATTGTAGATGCTGGTTTTTAATTAAAATTCATCATCCAGGCTGCATTAACTTCTGATGCTGGGGAGGTTTCCCTACCACGGATATTAGAATCCAAAAGGTATAGTGTTGAGCTGGTTTCAATCATTTACAGGGGTGAAGTTTAACCCTGGTCTATAAGCACCAATAAATTGACTTAGCTTGTGCAAAGAATTCTTATGGAAATTGGTTGTAGTAAAATAAACCTTGAGATGAAATAGAACCTCATTGACAGTTGTTCTTTTGTTACCATATCTAGCCTTCCAAAGTTGCCAACAGATAAAAGCACCTATAGCTTGAGTAGCAGTCTTTAGAGCTGAGTTACTTAGCGTAAGACAAACTGTTTACGCTAAGCAGATTGTGCCTATCCATACTGTTTCATCCTTTGGCATTCTACAGCAGGATCACCGGGAAACAATTAAAAGACCAAAGTTAGTTAATACATCATCTATAGGGATTTACTAATGGTGACCTTTCTGAGTTTGAGGAAAACTTTCTGAGTATCCCAGCTTTGTTATTACTTTCTGAGTTCGAGGTAAACGTAGCAATTCTTTGCAAAATTATGCTACTGAAAAAAAATAGAATAAATAAATAGATAATTCGAAAAATTGAATCGAATCATTTCAAAAAGTAATGGTTGAGAATGTGAAAGAAATGAAATATAAATAAAATAAAATATATTTTTAGAAAATATTAGAATAACAAAAACAATTTTTAAAAAATAATAAATTAAAAAGAAAAATTCAAATATAAATAAAGGGAAGAAAAATATTTTAAAAAGTTTCATGTGATTACACCTAAATTCCTAACCCTCCATTGGGAATTGAGGAGTGCAATTACTACCTTTCAAGTACACCAAACTCCTCTCATACCAAGTAATTACTTTGTCTATCAAACATATCAAAAAGAGTAATTACACCAAATCTCATGTGACTTTCTAAACAACCCTAACCAAGTAATTACTTGGTCTATCAAACATATCAAAAAGAGTAATTACACCAAATCTCAATTGCATGTGACTTTCTAAACAACCCTAAGTGGGAAAAAGGGTACTCCATTGTGATGGAGACGTAAAACAAATAAATGATTATTGGCCACAGGTATATTTGGGGTAAATTAATCCCCTTAAGCATACAGGTTACTTATCAATATGTACCGACAAAAAAATAGTCATATATATAATATATACGATATGTATATATAATATAAAGATATTATATAAATAATAAATAATCATATATAGATGATGTATAACTATGTTTGGACTTTCAATTCACTTGAAAAAAATGAAGTTAAAACATCATTCTAATGTATAAACAAATAATGTATTTCAAATAAATATATAAATTTATGTCCAGACAACCGACAGGCTCAATAATGCCATACGGACTGTGAAGTCAAAATTTTAATAAACGTGTGGTGGGTCTCCTCTGAATTTAACAACTGTTGAGTTTTGGCTGTTTGGTAAGATTTGGACCCGCCTTTTACACTTAAAAGAGCAATTGTTGTTCCTACAATTTCATAACAAATGCAACCCGCTTATACTAATACTAATACTAATAATAATATATTTTTATCCCTATTTTAATACTTACTACAAATTAAACATGGAAAAATTTGTTTGTGTTATCTTTCAATTACTCTGCTTCTTAGTGGCATGCATTGCCACAAACATAAGCACTGATCAATCTCCTCTTCTTGCATTCAAACACAGAGTTACTCTAAACTCTTTAATAGCTCAAAATTGGTCTTCTCAAGTTACTGTTTGTGATTGGATTGGAGTCACTTGCGATCCTCACCACCATAGGGTAACTGCACCGAATGTATCCAACATGGACATTTATGGGTCCATTCCGCCACATTTGGGAAATCTCTCGTTTCTCGTTTCTCGTTTCTCTAGATATGAGTAGAAATAATTTACAGGGTGATCTCCCTCAAGATTTGTCTCGTTTACGTAGATTGAAGGTGATGAATCTCGGATTCAATAACTTCAGTGGAGAGATTCCAACGTGGTTTGGTTTCTATTCTGAGCTTCAGATGTTAATTCTTGATAACAACAGTTTCACTAATATACCTTCTGCTTCTATTTCTAACCTGTCTATGTTAGAAATTCTCAGTGTTGGATACAATCATCTCCAAGGCGATTTTCCCAAAGATATTGGCAACCTTCAGAGTCTGAAGGAGTTGATTTTATTCAAAAACCAACTTACTGGCTCTATTCCATTCTCCATTTTCAATATTTCCTCATTAGAAAATTTGGATCTCATACATAATCAATTATCAGGAAGTCTTCCTGTAGATATATGTCGCCGTCTTCAAAGAAAAAAGAGCATTTCAACTATTTCCAACTACTTGAGTGGTTACATTCCACCTGGTTTATCTAACTGCACGGAACTGTATGAATTGTCATTGTCATACAATATCTTCACTGGGACTATTCCACCAGAAATTCTCAACTTGGAGAGGCTCGAGAGCTTAAATTTCGGGGGAAACAACTTGCAAGGTATTTTACTAAAAGAAGTTGTGTGAGTTAGTTAAATCTAAACCAGCAAGTGAATACAAAGTTTATGTTATGAACCAAGTCCAGCCCAATGTGGATACCAGAGTCACGAATGTAGTTATTGGTGCTTTCATTGATTCCATCTACCATGGTGGACCTATCTCAAGCCCCCGTCATGGGTCGCTTCAGTGGTGACAATCCTCTAGATTGGGTGATTCAGACAGAGAAGTATTTCATCTTCTACGACATATTATCGGAGCATAAACTATCCTGGGCTTCATTCTATTTGGATGGCGAGGCTTTGGAATGGTATCGTTGGCTCTTCCGAAACAAACAACTTGCGGGTTGGGATCATTTCGTAGATAAATTGTTTATTCGTTTTCAAAGTCGGAAAGCTCCTCACAATCGATTCGCCTTTCTCTGGCAGTTTACCACAGTGGATGATTATCAGGCACGGGATGCAACTATTTCGTCACGGAGCACTATCACTAACTTGCCCTCGCCTCAGTTGTGGAATGCACCATCGGACTACAACAAAGTGAAATCTGCCCTCCAGGTGTTCGGTGAAAAGTCAAATAAGACACCTGATATTGTTGTAGATGTTGAGAATGCAACAATGCTAATTAGAAGAGGCAGTGCTGAAATGTTGGACACTCAAGCAAATGAGAAGATTTTTCATTCGATTTTGGATGAAACCAAAGAGGAGAAGGAGTTCCCTGTTCCACAACACGTTAGTGAACCACTTGTATACAACAACAATGAGGCACACAAGGTGTTCGATGAATTTTCCATAGGATGTAAGGATGTAAGGATGTTATTCTAGAATCACACAAGGTGCTTACGATTACCACATATACTATTGAGGAAAATAACTATGCTATTGATGTTGGAAATGAAGACAAGAATGAGGAAGAAGAAGAAGAAAAGCTTTTTTACCATTGAAAATAAAATACGACAACTGGTTCCTGCATTTGTGGGAATACTTCCATTATGGTTTGATTCTACATTTTCTAGTTTCAGTGACTTTTCCATGTTTAATATGCTACATAAACTTGGGATAGCCCGATGCTTGGAGGAAATGTCTGAAAGGCTTTCAGCTTGCAGATATGACCAACTTACTAACAGAGGTATAATTGATCATTTTAGTAGACTTGGTCATGCTTCACTTATCTTAACTTTGCATTTGTTTCCACCTGATCAATTCGGATTAGCGTTTCCATTTGATCCTGGCTCTCGTTCACTTACCATGTTCCTTAGAGTTATAAGAAACTATGTATTTTGTGTTGCTTTAGACAACTTGGATCATAATAAGTTAATTATGTCAACCTTGTGGTATTCTTGCATTTGGGTTGGTAAAGGACAAGAGCAATGTCTTCCTGGTATCTTGTTGCCTAAATCGAGAGAGTTTGGTAGGGCGGAGAAAATACATAGATTGGTCGGGGCATTTACTGCACGATATTCAGAGCAGTTTCCCGATATTATTGTCAAAAAAGATGATGTGCTCTTGTTGACTATATTTGGTGTAGTTCTTATATCAAAGAAAACTTTGTCGTATCTAGGCTTTGGTCCCAGTCCTTATCTTGCTTATGATATATTTGCTTAGTTACCTGGTAAGACAGTGGTCGTATTTCGCCAGCAGTTATATCTTGATGAAGAACTTGCACCACAGAGAACTGACCGACAGCTTGCATCACTCTATCACCTAACTCCTCGAACGATTCAACGTTGTTACACTGATAGCTTCTTTGTCGAGAGTAATTTCTTGCAAGCAAGATTCATATTTCAGCTTTTTTGGGTCCTACTGTTGACAAAGCACAAGTTTAGGCCAAGCATAATTACTGGTTCAAGTTTGAGCTCAATTATGTGTTATATAGTTGCAACTTATTCATGGACTGAGCTACAAAGATTTATTGAGGATTATCTTGATTACATTTTTATGGAGTATGAGTGTGGCTTTCCAGTAAAAGAATTTCATTCTCACGATGTCAAGGTGGAAATCTCCGAATTTATTATGTCAGCAATTCTTTTGTGCAAGATTTGGGAGCGGTTAATGAAGAATCAGTTGAGGGCTGCACAAAGGCAGAACAAATGGATG
The DNA here is from genome assembly GCA_029582245.1 of Solanum etuberosum. Lineage (NCBI taxonomy): Eukaryota > Viridiplantae > Streptophyta > Magnoliopsida > Solanales > Solanaceae > Solanum > Solanum etuberosum. Next base: position 88,726 of record JAJONR010005004.1, read on the forward strand.
GTTGATGGTTGTGCAGGAAGTATACAAGATCACATTTTATATTTTGCCAACAATGCACAGTTTGTCTTGACTACAATTGGTTGGGAGCGCGCTACTAACATTGTTCTTGACTCGAACCTTGAGGACAAGGTTCTTATTGAGGACGAGAGTATTGTTATGAACCAAGTCCATCCCAACGTGGATACCAGATTCACGAATGTAGTTATTGGGCTGACGAGTGCTATTGGGCCGAGAACAAGCAATAGGGCCAGATTAATTTGGGATCCGGGTTGAGAAGCGGGTGTGGAAACGGTTCCATCAAAAATGGTAGTGGTATGTGATTTAGGGATTATGCAAATTGTTGAGAAAAATGTCTAGTCTTCTCATCCCCTTTATTTGAGTCTACGCTTCTCATCTCCCTTCTAGTTATCTTCTACAATAGTTTTCTTTGTTAGTTCCATTTTCCATTGTAACTTCGAGTTTTGTGATTATAATATTTGAATGTTTCTATTGTGAAATTGGAGTTGTTACAGTTTATCTATTCAAAATCCTTTTAGCATGAGTCTAGTTTTGAAATTGTAAATTGAGAATCGTTAAGTCTACATCATCGGTGGGGGATGGGTGTTTTGGTCTCCTTATATGGTCTTGGGCACTCCTCCCCTTATAAACTAGCTTTTGGTGTTGAGTTAGGCCCAGGTGCTATATCTATCCAGAATTAACACCTTGAGCTACAACATAAGTTTGCAAGTTGGTTGGCAATTTGCAGGCACAATTCCAGCAGAGATTGGTACTTTACGAAACTTGCAGCAATTACAATTGGAGAACAATCACATCGTGGGTTCAATACCACGCACCATATCCAACTTATCATCACTATTGTTGCTTAATTTCAACACAAACAATTTATCAGGTAATTTTCAAGCAACGTGTTCGACTGATTACTGATTAGTACTCTTGCATCATGCATAGAATCAATTGTTGATATATGAACTGATGCAATGTTTGGTAAACTGGAGCAATCAAATAAACTTAATCCGGATATACTCTGTATTATGTGGCAGGTGTTATGCCAAGAGAGATTGGGAATCTTCACAAATTGGAGATACTTATTTTGCAATTTAATCAGTTAAGTGGTTCCATACCGGAAGAGCTTTTCAATATCTCTACATTGAGAAGGATGTCACTGGGATACAATAACCTTTCAGGTAGTCTTCCATCTTCTTCAAGCTACTGGCGGACAAATCTAGAGCTTTTGGTTCTTTCTGTAAACAACATTGGTGGATTTATACCCACCTCAATCTCCAATTCTTCAAATCTAAAGGGATTAATTCTTAAGGATAACAAGTTGAGTGGCCCAATTCCTAACTCTTTGGGGGATTTGAGACAGCTTGAAGAACTGGTATAGTACAATAATACCTTATCGTCTCCGCACCTAAGTATCTTTTCTTCCTTGACCAACTGCAGATCTTTAAGACAAGTATTGTTAGCAAATAATCCTCTGAATGGTGTTCTTCCAGATTCCATTGGAAATCTCTCCACTTCTATGGAAATATTTGATTTATCTCTTTCTGAAATTAGGGGTCAGATACCATTAGGAATTGGGAATTTAAGTAACTTAAGCAATTTGTCCCTATTCGGAAATGACTTGACTGGATCAGTGCCAACAACATTCTGTGATTTACACATTCTTCAAGGGTTATACTTAACAATAATAGGTTAAGTGGACCCTTGCCAGAGTGCTTTTGCAAAATGTCATCGTTCGGCTTGGTTAATGTCATATAATCGAATTTCGGGTTCCATACCATATTGCATTGGCAAAGTTACCTCTTTGAGAAATATTTATCTAAATTCAAATAGGTTTACTAACATACCCATCAGTCTATGGAGCCTCAAAGATCTTTTGGTGCTTGACTTGTCGAATAATTCTTTGATTGGTTCTTTACCTCCAGATTTTGGAAATTTGAAAGCCATAACGTCCATAAATCTGTCCAGGAATCACCTTTCAGGAAGTATTCCCTCCACAGTTGGAAACTTGCAGAATCTACTTTATCTTTCTTTGGCTTATAATGACTTACAAGGATCTATTCCAGAGTCAATGGGGAAAATGATAAGTTTGGAATCGGCAAATCTATCCAATAACATTCTTTCAGGTACGATTCCAAAATCATTAGAGTCACTTCAGTATCTGAAGGATTTCAATGTATCATTCAATAGATTAGAAGGTGAAATCCCAAGTAAAGGACCTTTTCACAATTTCACCTATCAATCTTTTATGGGAAATGAAGGGTTATGCGGCGGTTTGCTTTTCCAACCTTGTATGACTAGGTCTTTTCACCATTCAAGGATAAGCAAACTGCTTCTGATTATACTTGTCTCACTGGGAGCTGCGTTAATGGTACTTGCCTCAATCGTTGTGTTTATGTTAAGGAAATGTTGGAATAGAAATGTTCCAACTCAAGCCGAGTCCTTTGCTGCAACCACACTAGCCAGGATTTCATATATTGAAATTGAAAGGGCAACTCAAGGGTTCGACCAATGCAACTTGCTAGGCTCTGGAGGTTTTGGCTCTGTTTACAAGGCCATGTTTGAAAATGGGATGACTTTGGCAATCAAAGTTTTTAATTTACAGGTTGAAGGTGCATTAAAGAGTTTTGATGCTGAATGTGAAGTTTTACGCAACCTTCGTCATAGAAATCTTACCAAAGTTATCAGCAGTTGTACTAACTTGGATTTTAAAGCATTACTGCTTGAGTATATGCCCAACGGAAGCCTAGAGCTGTGGTTACATTCTGATGATCGCTTCTTGAATATGATCCAAAGATTAGACATAATGATCGATGTAGCATTTGCTTTGGAATATCTCCATCATGGTTATGAAACAGTTGTTGTACATAGTGACCTGAAGCCTAGCAACGTCTTGCTAGATGAAAAGTTGGTTGGACATTTGAGTGACTTTGGCCTGACCAAGTTATTAGGAGAAGGGGAATCAATTGCTCATACTAAAACACTTGCTACAATGGGCTACATTGCACCAGGTAACTTTCTTTTAGTCCTTTGATATCGCATATGATGTGTTATTTACATAATAATTAGTTTACTATTACATCACATTAAAACTGGGTGAAAGCCTGAGTGGATAGCTTAATTAAAGAAAATGTAATATATCACAGATTAAGCATGAACAAAATTGGTATAAAAAACATTGAAATATGACTGTCAAACTCTATATGCATGCATCTACGAATTTTTATTTATCAAAAGTTCCCTCAAAGGATATTAAATAGATAAGCCAAAGGGGCATAGAGGGGGACTACGCCTGACCTCAGCAATACAAAAAGAAGAAGTGGGGGGGGGGGGGGGTTAAGGGTTGCCCCACATCAATTAAGCATACAAAAAGATAAATTCTAGGATTTTAGAGCAAGCAGAGAAGACTCGGCCAGGATCAAAAGGAAAGTTGTTCTCTTCACTTAGATTCTAATGTTAGGCTTGCCAACTACATCATTCTTCAACGTGGCTTAAACGGAAGATTTATAGTCTCAGTGAAGAAGGTAGTCATTTTGCACTATTCAGCCAAGTTAGCAAGCATGTCAGCAGGAGTGTTACCTTCTCTTAAGGTATGTGTGAAAGTGAAACGGCTAAGTGAACTCATAGATTGGATCTGTCTAATATCATCTTCAATCTGCTAGAAGTCCATATCGTTTCAATTGATTGCCTTACACTTGTTTCATTCCCATTATACTTTCAGTTTTTAAAGTCCTTATCTACTCAAGGTAAATTCAACTATTTTTAATATCTAGCAAATATATATATATATA
>JAJONR010005005.1:0-39204 GCA_029582245.1 Solanum etuberosum
AGCACCTACATGCACTACAAGGACACCTAACCAATCCATTATTCTTGAAAATATCAAGTGTCATTGTATGTTCAATAAAATTTCTAACACCGTCAATAAACTCAGGTTTCAAACCAACACCAGTTTCATAATGCATATTATACATCCACAAACGATGATCCATCTACAAATATATAGATATTCAATTATATTAATAAATTTAATAATAATTTTACTACATTAAACTAATTTATATTGTTAATATAAATACTACATTTCAAGATCTACAAAGTTAAAGCTTAATTAATTAATGAATACTAATTAATTAAGTTCAAGTTCTAGTTAAGTTCAAAATTAAGTTTATATTCCTAATTAACTTTTCAAGTTATTATAAATTAATTAATTTCAATAAAGTTCTAATTAATTTAAGTTCAAATTAATTAAGGTCAATAAGATTTCAATTACTTCAAAATTCTAATTAAGTTCAAATAAAATCCAAGTTCTAATAAAGTTAAAAATTAAGTTCTAATTAATTAAGGTCAACAAGATTTCAAGTTCATATTCCTAATTAAGTTCAAGTTATAGTAAATTCAAGTTATAATTAATTATAAGTTCTAACTAAGTTGTAATTCAAATTAGCTAGTGCTAAAATCCCAAATTCAAACTATTAGTCCTAAAATCTCAAATATAATTCAAACTAGTCCTAAATTTCAAATTCAAACTAGTTTTAAAATTACAAATTCAAAGTACTCCTAGAATCCAAAAATCAAACTAGTGCTAAAATTCCAAATTCAAACTATTAGTCCTAAAATCTCAAATATAATTCAAACTAGTCCTAAATTTCAAATTCAAAATAGTCTTAAAATCACAAATTCAAACTAGTCCTAAAATCTCAAAATCAAACTAGTGCTAAAATCCCAAATTCAAACTAGCTAGCTAGTCCTAATCCCAAATTCAAACTATTAGTCTTAAAATCTCAAATATAGTTAGTCCTAAAATCTGAAAATCAAACTAACTCAAATAATATCCAAATTCAAACAACTCTTTAAATACCCTATTTCAAACTAATCCTACAATCCCAAAATCAAACTAATTAACTCAAGAAATACACAAATTCAAACAAATCCTAAGATACCCTAATTCAAACTAACCCTAACATTAAAAATTTCAATTCACTCACTAACTAATAATCCCTAATTCAAACTAACAATCAATAAACACAAAATCAATAAACTAATTACAATTAAATAATTAACAAAATCAAATATAGCTCAAATTGAATAATTTTTTATAAATAAAACTCTAACCTTAAAGGAGAAGGAGAGAATAAAGAGAGAGGGGAAGGAGGAGGAGGAGGCGGCGGCTCCTCCAGCAGTTACTGCTCGCGAACACCGGCGACGGACGGCGGGACGGTTGACGGTGGGACGGTGGGCGCCGGAGTGGAGAGAAGGAAGAGAGAATGAGGTTTTTTGAAAATGGAAAAATGGGGAAATAGGGGAAAATTCCCGTCTGTCTTTCAGATATTTAATAAAAAGCGAAGGACAGCGTCTCTATGTCCGTCGCTTTTTAAAAAAATAGTTGACCAACATTTTGACCAAAAAGCGACGAACTAAGAGACACCGTCAAAAATAATTGACCATATATTTTGACCAAGAAGCGATGGACTTAAGGATGCCGTCCGTCGCCTTTTTAAAAAAATAATTAAAAAAATAAAATAAATTAAAAACGACGGACGGCGTCGCTATTTATATTAAATAAATAATTATTAATTATATATAAATTTGGTGCAAAAATTCGCGAAAAATAGCGACAGACTAAGAGATGCCGTCCGTCAAATTTTGTAAAATAATTTTAAAAATAATTATTTTTTGAAAAAAGCGACGGACAGTGTGGCGAATGGCGTCGCTTTTTGGAGCGACGCCGTCCGTCGCTTTTTTGTCCATCATTTTTTAGCCGTTTTTTAGTAGTGTCATATCATGTTTTATATAATATTTTTTATTGCGTGAAATTTACCTCACGCAAATATTTCATATCGAAATTACTACTTAATATGAATTTTATAGTTTCTTTTATAACACTCATGTTAGAGCCAAAAATCAAATCGTATACAAACAATATATACTCAAAAATGCAAAAATTACATTTTTCATGATGAATTTTTTTCTCATTTCATAAATTCCCACTATTTGTAAAATTTAAATATCATATTCTTGTTCATGAAAAGTAGGAGTATCACATTATTATGAACAATATTAGGTTACATTTTTTTAACCTTTTCTCCTAAGTAGAAAAAATGCTTTATCCGTCCATGTTTTCTCTTTCATCTCTCGAAGAAATTTAGGAATGTTAAAGCGAAATGATGTTGAGATCTCCTATTTTGATATCCGCACTTTTTCAAACTAAAACTTCTTAAAATTGTTGATGTATATGCCACAAATTATGAAAAATTACAGTTAAAAATAAAATGAACATAAATAAATGACACTTTATTAGTTTTACCCTTGGTGCCCCCAATCTTCAAATCTTGGGGTTGCTTCTGCTTTCTAGAGACCAACAATATTATATTTTGAGAAATTTCGTAAGTAGCATAAATTGTGCTCAGTTATATGAAAAATTGTAAATTTTGCTAATTGTGAAATGTAACATTATCTTGATCTTAAAATGTAGCGAAATAATTGTATCTGGGTGCATAATAATAGTGAATCACATTGCATCAACATGCATGATAAATATATATACATTTGTATACAATATCTCTATAGCGAAATACATTGTATTTGTATGTATAACAATAGTGAAAATACATTTGTATTCACATTCTTAATAATCGTATTCATATGTATACAAATATCTCTCTATCTAACAATATCGTGCGGAGTGTATTTATGTATATATCAGCTATAAAACCTCAAATTATCGTTATATTATATATATTTATTTTTTTAAAACTATCACTAGCTCCTACTGACTCCCTTTGCCACCCATATTATATTGTTTGACTCTCAATAATTTCCAACTTTATTAATTCCATAAGTTTGATTGTTCAATAGCTTTTGCATCACCACTTACGACATAAATCAAAACCACTCAATTTAATGATGTTGTACATTTTACATAAGCCTATTTGACCTTTGCTTTTATGTGATTGTCGTACTAGTCCAAATGGCCAATATAGATTGCATAATTTGACCAAAATTTCTACAAATTCAGACTAATTAAGACAAGCATCCCTATGTCATTTTCTTTTACTAGGTCATCTACAAGTATATCTACTTTTTCCCTTTTTTTCTATTTGAGTTTGATTTTTTGCACCCTAATACTAATATAAAATAGTTTTTATATTATCAGATGTCCTAAAGTATAATTATATTATTGTTAGTTGTATGAAATTATACAAGGCAGATTATAACCTATTACGTCATGTTATATTACATTGATATATAATATAATTTTTTATGGTATCAATTCATACAAGTTAACATTTTCTTTTTTCAACAGTTAATATAAGTTAACTCATCTCTATTTTTTCTTGACATTTGAAGAATTTTGTATTTGATAGATGTGAATTTACTAGTGCAAGTATGAATATATTTAAGGGAATATTAGTGAGGGTTGGATTCTCCTCTTCCATATCCCTTTTTGCTACTCTCAATATTTATTTAAAATAATAAAAGAATACATGTATGTATTTTATCAAACGTGTATCGATGAAAAAGACTATTTTTTTCTTCTATAAATACTTTCTTGCACTGATATTTACACCAAACTAAGCTATAGCTAATTTACCATACGAGTATAATTTAAATGAAAATACATATGATAAGGTGATAAGTATAGGTATAAAGACACTTATCTTACATTTATTAATTTGATGTACACATAAAATGTAGATAAATTTTTACCACTTTTTCTTTTTCCTCCTTTTATGTTTTAAATTGAGAATTTTACCCCAGGTAATTGTTTAACCTAAAATTTATCTATTAGGTCAACAAATTAAATTTATGAGATTAAGGTCACAAGCAAGATGATTGAGCCAAATCTGGTTGATAGCATAACAAATAATTTGAATGAAACAATAAAGATTAAAGACATATATAATTCTTATTCATCAAAGTGAGCAGATCGATAATCGTGCTACAATATTAGTATTTCTATATGTAATTATGTATAAACGTGTATATCGATAAAATTTAAAAATGATGGAAAGAGGAGGATATTTATAGGACAATCTAAACTTAAATAACTTTGTGCACCCCTCTTCCACACGTTTTAGGATAAGATCATGATTATTATACGTGATAAGATGAAATTTTGAATATCTCGGAGTTTGAATGACAAACTCCGTCTGAAAGTATTTTCGATATAGGTGAACCCAATTTGGGACCAAGTTCTTAGACCGATGAGAATTCTTCAGTCATTGGCCAAATGGCACCGGCTAATTTGGGGTTGACTATGAGTTCTTTCTACACTTGTCACACGTTCGATTAATGAGTATACAATAACATATGACCTAGTGTAATTTGATAAGTGGAGTTTGAAAAAGATAATGTGTACAGAGACGTTATCTTTACTACGTGAGGTAGAAAAATTGTTTCTAATAAACGCTCGAATCAAGGAAAAATATATCAAAGCAAACCGTAGAAAAAATAAAAGTGAAAAAAATCTTGACAATATACTATAGAAAATGCATGATAAAAATGAATACTACTAATTACAAATAGTATAACTATTTTCACTTAATAACCTAATATAACAAGATTTCTTTAAAAAAAAATAGCCAATTAGAAAAACAGGGGTTTCCAGAGTCAAATTTTAACAATATAATAATATTTCTAATTATATCTATAAAAATTACTGCTACATTCTCCATGACGATGATGGATATGATTCATATGAATAGTCCGTTAGAGACGGAGCTAGGATAAAGAGTTTGGGTTCTAAATTTTCTTTAGAACCGTTAATTAATTTTGTTAGGGGTTCACAAATTAATATACATATATAATTAATTAATTTTCTAATACAAATACAGAGTCTATGGAAAAGCTACTGGGTTCGTTCGAACCCACGAACCCCACCTAGCTTCACTTCTGAAGTCAATAGAGTAAAAGTAAAGTAAATAATTTGATTTTGTTTTTTTCAGAACACTTCAACGGACTCATTTTATTTTATCTTGTCGTTATTTAACTTTTATTTCTTCTAAAAAATAATAATTTATTGACTGTTTTTTATAAATAAAATTTCTCATGTTCAAGAATCTGAGTTGACAAATTGTACAATATTTTTTTTGGTTGTGATCACAAAATTATTGGATAACGAATCATAATTAATTCGATAGAATCATAGAGGGATATGTTTGATATGGTCTCCAATTTTGTACCATTCTTTTTGAATTTTCAAAAATATTAAAATGTCATTTTCAAATGACTTCTTCAACTAATAAAATCTATAAAAAAAAAAAAAAAAATCAATTTATCATTAATGAATAATGAGAATTGTTCTCCGGTTTTCTTCAGCGAATTGTCAGCATTATTTAATTTCTAATTTTCCACGCTAGAAATGCAAGGAATTAAAGATATGTTTTTTTTCATTTTCTGTACAAATTACTAAGATGCATTCTCCTAATAATATGTACCGAGTAAATATTTATTTGCATTATGTATTATAGGGATACAAAATTAGCTCATAAAATTATGATTTCATTACAAATTATTCCATTTTCCTTATTTTGAAACAACAATTAAAAAGAAAAATATTTTTGATCCATTTAAGTCGTTGAAAGATACTGTTGTACCAAAAATATAATCACAAGTACATTTTTTTTGAAAACATAAGAGGTGGGGGTGGGGGGTTAATTTTAACTTATTTTGAATAATTATTCATATTTTTTTACACCCTTTCCTTATGTATAATATGCACATTTGCATAACATGGCTGGACTAGATAAAGATAGTTTTTTCGGGCATAATAAAATATTCCTTTTCTTTTAATTTATTTATTTTATACTTTTTCTCTTTAGTTTTTCCATTTTCTATTAGTTGTCATATTACTCTTTTCGATAGTTAATTTGACTAATTTTTAAAGTTAAATTAGATTCGAAAAGTATCACTTGGATCGTTGAGGTTCGGGGAGCGCTGAATAAATGGTCTTGCATTCAAATCCCAGCAAAAAATTAGCAGTTGCAATATGTGGTGCCTTGATCTATTATGCATGAAAAGCAAGGAACTGGAGAGTGTACAGGGGTTTGCACGTAGATACAAGGTTTATAACGGCATAAATACAAAAGGAAATCAGAGAAAGGGTGAGCATGTTCACAGGATCTCGAAAAGCTAGAAGGTGCCAAGTTTTCATACAAATAATTTGTAATTAATATAGGTTTTGTTTGATTTCTTTTTTAGCAAGTGAGTTGGAGGTCTAGTTAGCTGAATAATCTTCCTAGAAGGGGATTCAGATCATTAGATGTTCTTCGATCGTAAAGATTGCTGAGTTGATTTGGTTGTATGGTAATATTCACATCTTATTGCAAAAAAAAGTATTATATACAAAAAAAACACTAATAAAGTAGTCAAAATTCATATTCTTTTAACTCTCAAGAAGAAAACTGTGACAATTAAAAAGGAATGAGGGAGTAGTCTGTTTCAAAAAAATATATATCTTTTTTTTTTTAGCAATTCTCAAATTCTAACTTTTCACATGATATGCATGTTTAAGATCATAAGATTAAAAATCATTTTAATACATTTGATATATCTTTAATTTAAGATCATATGATTCAAAAAATTTATTTATTAATTTAAACTCTATATCAAATTAAAATAAATTTAAACAATAAAACCGAATTATATTTTGTACTCACATAACCTGGTTTGTAAACTGAATGCTACCTACCTTTCACCGGCCAGTTGACTTAACTGAAAAGATGAATATTGGAGTAGTCCTTTTCATAAAGTAAATTGAAATTGACACATAAGTATATTCAGCGGCTAAACATTTTTCTATTCTCTTCTCATTTTTCAATAAAGTATTGGGATGACGTTTGGATTTACTTAAAATAAAAAGTATTAGCTTTTAAATTAAAAAAATAAAAAATCAAATTTAAATAATTTTTAAGTCAAAAAATAAAAAATAGAGAGAGATCAACTTTGGTTTTTAACTTTTTTAAAGTCATTTAAAACTTATTTTAAGTTGTTTTTAACCTTATCAAACACTTTCAAAGCTAAAAATAATTTAAAAGTAGATTTGATCAACTTTTAAATCAATTCAAGCATGCTTAAAGTTTTCCATGATTTCAAAATAATAATTAAAAAAAATATCTAAATAAAAACATATAAAATTTGAGGTAAAAAATATTAGTACCAAGTAACGGAATTACTCGATATTTGTATTAACTTAAAATAACTCCTACAAGTAAAATTGATCAAGATAAATAAATGTTGAATCAAACACTATATTTATAAAATAAAAATAGATAAACAAAAAGTTGAGATCAAAGACGACAAGATTTAGGAAGAAAAGGGGTAATAAAGGTGACATGAAAAACATCTGCCTAAAAAGTTGCAATACATTTAAATGTGAAATTCAAAGCCTAAGAGCGGGGTTTGTCCTATTTCACTTAAACTCACTATTTTTATTTATATGTCACGATTTTTGATTTGACGATTCTTAAAAAAATTAGGTAAGTTTGTTATTATACGCTTATTTAGTATTCTTTTAAAGTCAAATTTTTAATAAATGGGCATAAATAATTTATTTTGATTAATTAAATTGACTAATGAATATGAATTAATCATTTAGTTTTTCTATGTTGATCAAATTCATATTTTCAAGGTTAATAACTATCAAGAGTAAAATAGGAAGAATAGTGTTATTTATGTATTGGTTTTGTGAAATGACAAGCAGTGGCGGAGCTAGAATTTTTAATAAGGGGGTTCAAAATCTGTAGAACTAAACACACGAACTAACCGATGGGGTTCGAGATCTACTATATATACATAAAAAATAATTTTAACCATGTATAAATAGTAATATTTTCCGGCGAAGGGGAATCGGATGAACCCCCTAACAGAAGGTTGGCTCCGCCCCTGATGACAAGTACTATTATGGGCCATATATTTATAGTAACTAGTAAGGACGACATATAAATAGGAACATATGGAGTATTAAAGAACATCTATTTTTAGTAAAGAGAGGGACTACACCCTCCGTTCATCTTTACTTGTCCACAATACTAAAAATAGATGTCCAACAATACTTGTCCAGTTGGGAAAATCAATAGATAATTTACTCTTTTATCTGCTATTAAATACTATTCAATATCTAATACATTTTTCAAAACTTTAAATTTAATATATTTAAAGGGTAATATAGTAATATTACTCATATTATTAATTGTTTCTTAAGGTATGTATCAAGTCAATAGTGGAAAAATATTGTTGGACGGAGGGAGTAATACTATTCCTTCCGTTTCAGTTTATTTGTTTGATTATCATTTGATTCAAAATTTAAGAAAGTAAAAAATACTTTTGATCTTATGGTATTAAATTAAAGATATGCAAAATATATCAAAATATCTGTAACGCAAGAACAAGATAAAGCGAAAAATGTATTCTTCTATTAAAACCCTCAAAATTTGGTTGTCACGTGTACAAGCCACTAAATACATAAAGTGCGGAATTCAGAAATAAGTACAAGTCTTAGTCTTTCTTTCTCAAATAGAACAAAGCTTAAAGAAAAGGAAAAGAGAGTCTGCCAGAATGACAAACAACTACCTCTGAAGGCCTTCACGAGCCTCAGAAAAAGAGAAGAAGAGCGATTACACTATACCGGGCTTGGTACCTACACAAATGTAGAAGCAAGGAGTGAGTACCAACAACACGGTACCCATCAAGCAACCTAATAAACAAGGTGTCTAACTAGAAATGGAGTACCCATTACACTCCAACTGAACCTCCCCAAACTACAACCTGCATAGAAATCAGTCCAACCTAGCAATTCTACAATACACAGCTCACAAGGCCCAATATCCATAGTTTAATACTCACAAACAACGAATCAAGTAAGTCAATCTCAAAGTCAGGTAGTTCAGTCACACGCAACAAGTACATCAATCACAACTAACAAGCAAGTCACGCATAAACATCAAATGCATCAAGTCACAATAATCAATCTCTAGCCGGAATCATTTTCCATCGGCACAATATCACTAGTCGGAACCATTTCTCATCGTATTTATATCAAATCACTAGCCGAAACTATTTTCTATCGGCTTTATATCAAATCATTAGCCAGATCCATTTTCCATCGGCACAATATTACTAGCCGGAATCATTTTCCATCGACTTTATATCACTCGCCGGCAAAGACCTCGACATCATAAATCATCACATATCTCATCACGGTGTTCAACAATCAATGCACGCAAGTAATATCACACCACATGGAAGAGACAACAATTCACACAATTCAAGTCCACATTCGTGCTTTCAGGCATTTCATCAATCAATCAATAAGGTTCACAACAAGGCAATTCACATCATAATGTTCATCACAAAACTTTTTTCATTTCAACTCCTTTTCATTTATTTAGATATATCAAGTGGACAATTAAACCCTTCACCTCATCTCCATTGCTTCCAATACACAAACAACGAAGGAAGTACATGAATTCTACTAGAATACAAGGTTTATGAGATCACTTGCCTTAAATCAATCAATAATCACTTCAAGAGTTGAGTCTTCTCCTTCCAAATGACTTAAAAAGCCACACAATCTATACACAAGCAAGTATTCACAATCACTTTCGGAAACAACAATACCCACAACAATTCTCTTGAAGAGTGGGTCAATCAAAACAAAACTCAATTCCGAAAATAAGATTTGAATCCGAAATCTATATTTGAAAACATTACTCAAGGCTTTAGGAACTCATTGGGAAAAATCATTTCGAGAAAGGACTCAAAAATAGTTCAAAATCTCTATTTAAGCTAAGAACTTGAGTTCTTGAATAACCTCACCATTTACCAATAAAAATCTCATATTTTGATGTTAAAATCCATAAATAATCAAAGGGAAATGAAGATTTAGGATCATGAAAGCTTACCCAATTGATATCACAAGAAATCCTTTCAACAATCACCACCAAGGTTCTCCATGCTCAAAAATGGAAAATGGGGCTTAAACCCCGAAATTTTCAGGCCAAAAACCCTTCTAGGTATCGCAAAAGTGACCCCATTAAAAAATCAACTCTCGTAAAATCGAAGCCTAGCGACAGGATCTTCGCAAAAGCGAGGCTTGCAGCACCAACAACTCAGCCAACTCTCAACGTTCGGAACCCCGTAAACACAAACCACATATGCAAATCAAATATACTCAACGTTTCGGACTCAACGGAATCGTCAAAACACGAATCTGATGTATCCTTGACCCGACATCCATGAAAACCATGAGAAACTAACTCACACCTTAAAAGGTTAAGACAAATTTAGGACCTCTTAGAAATGGAACTCTCAGAATTTAGGACCGATCCGAGCATCTGAACCTCGAAGGTTGACCAAAGTCAACCCAAAGGCTAAATTTCCACAATTTCACAACTTATGACCTCAAATCCTCAAAAAGACTCGAAATCTCAAACTGGCAACTCTCACAGCTCAGTTTCCACATTTCGGGACTACTGAAATCGATGAAATTTCATTCCGACACTCAAAACTCCAAAAGACTTCAAAAGCCACTTTCTTAACAATATTAGTCTTTCAAATGCAAACCTTACAAATTCTCAACTTCTAGCTACAAGATCAAAACCAAATTTTCAAACTCAATCATAAAAGACTCGGGATCGATATTGGGAGGGTAAAATGGTAAATTTCATGAAAAAACAAAAAATGACCAACCATGTCATTACAAAAAAAAATCGCTTCTTAAAAAAAGCAGAAGCAGATTATTTTTTTCCGAAGACTAAAATATATCTTCCACATATACATACTTACCAATATATCTCTTATTAATTAATTACCATATCCCATAAGTTTGGTTAAGTTTCATTTATTTTTTTATAAGTAATTTTTTATTTATTTTATGTTTATATATTATTATTTTAAATCTTATATATTATTTTTAAAGAATTAGAAATAAAAGTAACAATAATATTTTTATAGGATTAAAAAATGTGAAGGACTTTATTTATTTTTGTGGTGAATTTTTCATATGTAGTTATTTTATTTGTGAAATGATTTTCAAATTTATTTTGCTTGATATTTTTAATTATATTTAAATCATCATGTTTATATTTTATTTATTTATGTATGTATAATATTGATTAAAAATTTGAATATATACATGTTAATTTAATTAAAATAAAATAAAATTTAAATTTAAATTTTTGTATTAGATAGTTTCTCTCTATATAAAATAATCCTAATATTAAAAGTATACTGATACTTGTCCTTTTTCGTAATATGACTCTCAGAAGCACTTTTAAAAAAATAATTATTCAAACACAATTTGCTTATAAAAAACACTTTCAAATGAATTAGTCTAACACAAATTATTATTATTTTCAAAAGCATTTTTTTGAAAAGTTATTTTAAAAAAATACTTCTTGAAATAAGCAATTTTTAGCAGCAATCCAAAGAGCTTTTAATCTTATAATTTTAAACATTTTATATAAAAAAATTAAAATTAAAGTATCGTAAAAAACGGAAAGAGACGTCATTCTTGAATTGAAAGTAGTTGGAAACGTTTGAATTTTTCATTGCGATATTTATTTGTACGTACCAACTCTTTTAATGTGGTACGTACAAGTGAATAACCCAATTTGACCTTAATTGGTTTTGATTACTAATTGTCAAACGTAATGGTCCAAATAAGAGACAACTTTATACCTACTTCACCATAAAAATAAAACATACTTAACCAAAAGTCGTTGCTAAATCCAAAATGATTAAGACAAGTATATCTTTAATTAAATTGGTATAAACAGATATATCTAATTTATCTTGTCATTTTAAAGAAAGTCCAAAGGTTTTTAATTATATTGTTTATACAATTTGAAGCTTTTAAATGAACTAAAGAAAAAAGGATAAATATATCCCTGAACTATCGTAAATGGTATGCAGATATCCTCTGTCATACTTTTGGGATATTGGTGCCTCTGCCGTCTAAAAACTAGAGCATATATACCCTTTATACTAACGGACATACACATGTCATAATCTAACAAACATAAAAAAAAAAAAGATACCGTGTAAATTGAGTATATACACTGAGGTTTCCGTGACTGCGATTTGTAACTTTGTATGCAGGGGCGGACCTAGGTGGATCTTAGGGGGTTCACCCGAACCCCCTCGTCAAAAAATTACATTGTATATATAACGTCAAATTCTGATTTTATGCGTATATATATTAAAATGAACCCCCTAAAAATAAAGTACAGACTTGGCTCAGTGGATAAGTGGTTCAAGAAATGCCCCTAGGTCATGGGTTCAAATTGGGGACAACATTTTTTTCCTCTTTTTAATGCTTTGAAAAATAGAACTTTTGGGCTTAGACTTTCTTCTTCTTTTTCATTATTTTTTCCTTTTATTCCATTTCTTCTTTTTAATTTGTTTTTGTTTAAATTTATTAGACACATTCTTTTTCTATTCTTTTTTTATTCTTTTTATATCTATTATTCATTTTGTTTCAACATAACTCTTTTTTCATATACTAACTTGAATAACTCTTTTAAAAAATGATGAATTATATTTAACTTGAAATTGAGATAGAAATATAATTTATTTTAAAAAAAAAGGTAAATTAGATGTAATTGAATGAAAAAACATAAATATCGTCAACATCCTTTTAAAAATATTAATTTATAGAATTCATGAAATTTCTTATATATTTTTAATTCTGTTTTAGAGAGATGGAAACTAAACTTATTTGATTTATTCGTTATTTGTCTTTTTTACCAATTATGACTAACCTAGTAAATTGAACTATATGAACTACAAGAATTGACGATGCTATTTATTTATTTTCTGAATATGCATTATAATATTAGTAACTCTATTCTTACACACTTTTATAGAATCTTGACGATTTTCATAGTAACATGTGATTGAATGGATGCTAATTTAAAATTTTTAAAAGTGAAAAATAAAGTAAAACATTACAAAATAAAAGTATAAAAAGCACAAGAAATTTTAAGAATGCTCGATGGAGCATGATAAAAGTAGAGAGAAATGCTTAATACGGTATGATAAAGTTAGTTAAATTTAGCATTATAAGGTAAATATCTTTCTTTCCCGTCTCGCTCCCTTTTTCATCATTTATTTTTCACGTGTTTTAGGAATTGACTTATGTAATACAGTCGATCCACTAAAATTCTTATGAATATATCTTTGTCCTCGATATCTTTGATCAATTTAGCCTTTACTTTTATGAACCAATGAAATATCTATGGTTCATATACAAAGAGCATGCCGAGGGGTTACTACGCTCACAGCGCACTTGCATTACCACATGAGCTTCTTCTTTATACTTTGAACCCCTGTGCACTTATATAGTCATATTTTCATTTTTCACGTGCATATCAAAAATAAAATAAAATCGCAACAATGTTTCTACACTTGGGATACCATGTTATACAATATTTATGCAATATTATACATGAACTATAAACGATGCATCAATCATATATATAATAGTGTATAGTAGTGTATAAGATGTGTTTATATACACTTTTGCACTATTAAGTATTATATAATATTATATAAACTTATATAAAATAGGATTTCGTTTTCTCCAAAACTCCATCTCAAACGGATAATTTTTTTTACCAAATAGCTCAAATCTTCATCGAATAGCTTTAAAATTACTTAACCACAAATCAATCTGAATCACCAATTTGTGGAAAATTTAAACAAAATCACAAAATCTATTTGTGAGTTTTCAAGCTTCTAGAAACTCCAAGAATGAAGTTTTTATTTTTTACGTTAATCCAGCCAATAATGTATACTTACATCTTTGATGATAAACATTAATATCACTTTCAATCAGTTTTTAAGCTTCAAAATATTTTTAAAAAAATCACAATCACAAATTAAGAAATAATCATTTTTCCTCCAAGTATTTTAAAAGGGAAAATTATGCAAAATGGCAAATATTTATCATATATTAGGTAATATAGCTACAATTTAAGAAAATTATAATTCGCGGCTACGGTTTTTCCAATTTTTACTATTCTCTTGATTTGTATAATTCGTCTGATTTGTATAAATCCAGAAATTGTATAATTTGATTCCTTATTGTATAAATCCAGAATTTTATATATGTTTATTCTAGCTATTTGAATACTTATGATTTATGAAAAAATCATAATAAATTATCCTGTTTGTATATTGGCAAGCTAATTAAATATACAAAGGGAGTTCTGAAAAATTTCTAAATGTATATACTTACTCTATTTGTATATTCGCAAGCGAAATATAGAAACAGGCAGATATGCAAACCGCAACCTCCATAGCAAACGAAACTATAGCTATGGAGCGCAATTACCTTCATCAGTCAATTGGCATCATCTCAATCCAACACAATTTTTATGTAACAATTATTTGAATATTTTGATTCATAATTATTAACTTCGTCAATTAATGTGAAAGTGTTTGATTCAGTAAAAAGTTGTAAAATATTTTTGAAATTTTATGATCTAAAATAAATTATAAATATTTGTGTGACTATAAATCATTTTATTAAGGATAACATAAAAAGTTTAAAGTTAAATTGCTATTACCAAATATAGAATGATGTCATTTCTTTTTAAACTCACTAAAAAAATATCACATTAATTGAGACGAAGGACGTATAAAAAATTAAAAATAACAATATGGGGCGATCTACAATTTATTTATTTTTTGGGTTAAAATTTGGACTCAGGGTCCATGTTATTAAACTACCCAAAAGGGCCAATATTTACATAAAACATGGAGCCTGGTCGACCCAAAAGTGACCAGACCAGGTGTTTTTAAAAAAAGGTCCCCTTCAGTAGGGTTTCCTAAATGTTCTTTCAACTTTCATTTTCCTCTTCTCCCTTCTTCCTTTTTCCTTGCGCCTCCTTGAAGATGTTCTCCTTTGTGTCCTTCAACGCCGCTTTCTTTATGCTTCTGCTCTAGGTGATAAACATTCTTCACCATGCTTATGTGAGCAGTTGTTCTCATCAGCTTTCAAAGGTTTGTCTTTCTCCCTCTTTCTTGATTTCGTTTCCTCTCTTCTCAGCTGACTGTGGCTTTATTGTAGGTGTACTGTCCGGTTGGAATGCCCGAGTTCTTGTCGAACTTGATAGAGAGTAAAGGCCTTTTCTTCCAGCTTTGAAATTTTGTGTAAGTGATCTGCTCTCCTCCCCTTGCTTTCTATTTTCTATTCTTCTCTTCTAATTGTGATTCTTTCTGTAATTGAAGCCGAATACGAGAAAAGGACTTCTTCTGAGCTTCATCCTTCAAATTTCCTTACTGAATGCTTAAAACACTATCAGATTTGGCCCCTTTACTCTCACTTTTTGCTAGTCCATGTATCCCATTTTGCTTGCTGACATAGCTTAGTCCTAGGAGTAGTTCCTTTACAGCTCTTTTGCTCTAGTTAATTCTAGAATCTAAGTTGTACATATAGCTGTGGAACACTATGTCATCAATATAACTAAGCATGCTGTCCATTATTGTCTATGTTTATTCTCCTTGTTTTGATACGAACTGAAGGGATCTGATGTTTTTCCATATTAAAAATCTTTCTTCCCAGGCTTGGTAACTAATTAAAACTTAAGAATATTTGTTTTTCCTCTTTGTTAATTGTTGCATTTGCTACAAAGTCTGCTAGCTGATTTGCCTCTCTGAAAATATGTTGCACATTTACATTGATTTGTGCAACCATTTCATGTATGTCTTCCATTTTTTCCGCAAACTCCCATGGTATTTTCCAATTCTTAACAATCATGTTCTTTAAAATCAATGAATTTGTATCCAATTGAACATGATCCAACCTCTGCCTGATGCAAAAATTTAGAGCTTCCCACACTGCTCTAACCTCTGCCTCCATGTTGGTTGTTTCTCCTATGCTCTGTGCCTCTGCATATATCAGATCATCTCATTTATTTCTTATACAAAAATCATAAGCGCTCTGACCTGGGTTTCCTTTACTAGCTCCATCAGTGTTGCAAGTAATCCAACCCCCTCTTGGCATCTTCCACCTCACTAGGAGATAATATATAGTGGGCTGGTATCTCTGTAGTGTATCCACCATTTCTGACCAATGGTGTGACATCCTTTTGATCCATGGGAATTTGACCCTTATTAATTGATGTATTGTCAATTGGCATTGATAATTCATAGAACTATAAGAGGTCTCATTCCCATGTCTTATAGTATTTCTTCTTTTTCATAGTTCTCACATTATGATTGTTGGGACTGCCTTTAATATCTTATCTAACTTGTTTGACATCTTGTGCTCCCACTATTTATAAATAAGTTGCTTTAAGTTTCATCCAGTTATGCTGATACCTACACAAGAAGCAAACTGCTTCCATAGCTTTTGGGCTATGGGAGCTGTTAGTAATAAATGAGACATAGTCTCCAAATGTCCCTCTTCGCAACAATATCATTTTGAAACCAACTGCAGCTTTATCCTCTTTAAATTATCATCTGTGGCTATTCTCCCTCTCCAGACCCTCCATAGGAAAAATCCAATCTTGAAAGGAAGACCCTTTACCCACATATAATTGCTCCACGCCTTCTCTGCCATTTTTCTTCTCATGTTTTGATAGGCTGATTTGACAATGAAATTCCCTTTAGTGCTATACATCTACCATGCCCTATCAGCGCTGCCTTCCCTGATAATGGGCCTGATGGTCGTTGTAATGTGTTGTACCATTTCCTCTGAAATCACAGATCTCAGCTTGTCTTCATTTCACTCATCATTTATGATAAAATCCTTTACCTCAAATTCCTCATCTTGTGTCAACTCTCCTTCAGTAAAGTATAGTGCTCCTTGCCTGGTCCAATTATCAAACCAAAAACTAGAATTTCCAGCCTTGATTTGCCACCATATGTCATGTTCTACCTCCTCCCTGATCTTAATCACCATCATCCATACCTGCGAGGCTCCTGAACTGTTACAATTACCGAATGCATTTTCTTGCAGTACTTATTCCACATGTATTAAGCCCATAATGAGTTTATGGACACTCGAAAGTTCCATCATAACTTAGCAAACAAAGCTTTGTTTATATCATGAATCCGCCTGAATTCAATTCCACCTTCCTCTTTTGGAAACACATATCTCCTCATGTCACCCAGTGTTTTCCTTTAACTCCACCCACATTTTCCCAAAAGAATTTAGCAAAAAATTGATGTATTTGCTCCATGACTTTCTTTGTTGGATTCATAGCTGATAGTAAGTATATTGGCATTGACTGAAGTACATGATTGACAAGCATCTACTTACCTCCAAAAGATAGGAATTTATTATGCCATGAGAAGATTCTCTTAGCAATTTTCCTGATCAAGTCCTCAAAATAACTAGATTTGCTCCTCCCATTAAATACTAGACAGCCCAAATAAATATAAGGAAAGTTCCCCTGTCTTATTCATGTTAGCCTTCTGAATCTGATTGCCTCAAAATATTCTTTTAGCACCTTCATCATTTTGATCATTGAACCTCTTTTCCGAGAGCAAAAAAGAATGGTATCATCTGCGTAGGATAGATGATTGATCTTAGGACTCCACTTTGGAAAACCATAGCCCTTAAAATCTGCATCCCCATGTAAGTTGTCAAGTCCTCTTGCTAGGACCTCTGCTGCAATAATGAAAATGGTAGGAGATAAAGGATCCTCTTGAAGATCTAAAAAAATCATATGCCCTTCCATTAATTAAAATTGAATACCAGTTGTTGGACATAATCCTCCATATCATATCAATAATTATTTCAGAGAAACCAAATTTTCTCATCACTTTGGTTAATAATATCCATGATACTCTATCATATTCCTTGGCCATATCTGATTTCACGGCCACGTTAACATTTTTTGTTCTTCATATTCATATCTCTAATTATTTCTCGTGCCAGCAATACATTCTCAGTAATGCTTCTGCCCTTCACAAAACCTGACTGAGTTGGAGATATTATCTTAGGTAAAGCCACCAGAATTATGTCATGTATCACTCTTGAAATGATCTTATTCAAAAAAATTACTAAGACTTATTGGTCTTAGATCTGAAAAGTTTCGTACTAATTCTTTCTTTGGCAGTAACACCAAGTTAGTATGAGTAACGTATTTTGTCAGCTCCTGCCCACAGAAAAAGTTTCTTACTACCTTAGTAACATCTTCCCCTATGATCTCCCAACAACATTGAAAGAAATGTCCTGTAAATCCATTCGGCCCACAAGCACTGCTTCCATTTAATGTAAAGACCACTTTTTTCACTTCCTCCTGATCTGACAGTATACTCATTGCCTCATTTTCGTCTTCTTATATACACTTTGGAATGTGGTCAATCATGGCATAATCTGTTACAATACTTTATGTACGAAATTGCTCCTCAAAATATCCCACAGCCGCTTGACCAATCTGGTCATTTGTCTGCAACATAATTCCCTGATCAGTCACTATTTCATCAATGTGCAACTTCTTTCTTTTCCTCTTAACATACGAATGAATTTTTTTGTATTTCTATCCCCATCTAAAAATCATTTCATCCCAGCCTTTTGCCTCCAAAAATCTTCTTCAATTTTCAAATATTTCTTCAATTCTGCTTCTACTTTGCTCAACTATGCCCTGTTGCTTGCAGATGGTTGTATCTCCAATTGAACTTCCTTT
The DNA here is from genome assembly GCA_029582245.1 of Solanum etuberosum. Taxonomy (NCBI): domain Eukaryota; kingdom Viridiplantae; phylum Streptophyta; class Magnoliopsida; order Solanales; family Solanaceae; genus Solanum; species Solanum etuberosum. The sequence continues at coordinate 18,815 of JAJONR010005005.1, forward strand.
ACCCTTATCACATCTTCTATGGTGGCAATTTGTTGAAAGACATCTCCAAACACAGATTTGCTCCACGCTGATAATATTTTTTTAACTTTATCATTTTAGCTTGAAACTCAATAAAAGGTTTCCCAACAAAGTCCACACTCAAATTATCTGCCACAATTTTCTTGAAATGTTTATGCTTGCTCCAAAAATTCAAGAACTTAAAGGGCTTTATTGATGGCTCCTCAACTGAATTACATGTCATATGCAAAGGGGCATGGCCAGACCCCTGTCTGATTAGATGATGCACCTCTGATATTGAGAGCAAATCCATAAACTCTTGATTCACAAGAATCCTGTCAAACCTTTTAAAAATACACTCATCTTCAATTCGCCCATTCCACCATGTGTATTTACTCCCTGATGTGCGCACTTCTGCTAAAGCACATGCATTGATAAATGATGCAAACACCAAAGCTTCATTTTGAGTGAATGTAAGGCCTCCTAGTTTTTCTTCCTCGTTAAGAATAATATTGAAATCTCCTCCAACGACCCATGGACATTGCTCTCTACCTGCTAAATCCTCTAATTCTTTCCAAAGCATTACATCTCGCATACACAACTGTGATGAGAAAAAAATTGTTTCTTATTTTGAACTTGATAGTTATTTGTTGCACCGTATCAAGAATAATGCTGCCTTCCCAAACTGTCCTCCAAAAAAACCAAATCTTTCCAGAACAGTTCACCCCTGCATGCTCAAAACCTAACTTTCTTTTGTATTGATCTAGCTCAGATGGATTTTAAAACGGTTCCATTAAAGCTATAAATGAATAGCGGTGTCTTTTATTTAGGTCCATTAATCTCTCAAAAGATTTTTGAGTATTAACCGACCTAATATTTCAGAAGAGAATTTTTTCAATCATTGATCACTATTAGTCGCCTTTTCCCTGCTGCTCCTTGTTTGGATCTGTAAAGGAAGTGTTCTTTTTCCTTTCCTTACTCCATTTTTCAAGCTGTTGGTATGGCTTGGTGATAAATCGCCTTCTTTGCTAATTTGTTGAATATTATATTCCAGTTCCTCATCCTCCTCAAGGTCCTTTCTGTGTTGTAAAACCTCATCCTCCTCCTCTATTAAGTCTGGACCTTTCCTTATCACTGATTCCACCCCGTCCATATAGTTTTCTCTCTCCGAGTTCCTACCTTGTTCAATCACGTCACGTGATGCATAGTCAGTACACTCCTTTTCTTTTTCGTAATTGTTCTCCTCATTGTTATACTTTGTTGAATCAGCTTCCTCATTATCCTTCTCAGTCATACCATCACCCCTTTTCCTTTCCTGATGCCTGTCGTCATTGTCTTCTGATGTTGCTATATTTTTCTTTCCTGCATGACTGTTCACCTCCCCCAAGTCATTTTCTTTTGTACCAGCCTGCAACTTGGATCTCTTTTCCTTGTTATCACTCATTTGAAGGAGTGTCTTCATTTGTTTCTGCAAAATTCAAATCACCTTTCTCCACCTCCTTCCCTTTCTCTTGTTCATTTGTGCCAACAAATTGTATTTATTTTCGGTAATTATTCCAACCCTGTTCCAAACCTTCTCCGGCTGTTTAGGTTTGTCTCCACCCCATTTTTTGTGTCTTTGCTCTACAAAACTTTCTTCTCTATTGGGTTTTTGCATGTTTCCCACTTTTAAGGCGTCTTCCATGTTTGTTTTCCTATCATTAGGATTCTTCTGTGTTCTTTCCTTTCTCTTCCCTTCCACATGTCCAGCTTTCTCCTTTGGGTACAATTCAGGATGCACAACAAAACATTGTTCTTCATTATGTCCCTGAATCATACATGTCTGGCAATTTTTGGCATATAATCGTACTTAATTTTGATCCATTTCTCTATTACGTCCTCATTGTTTCTCCTCATACTGATTTTAATCCGTTTTGGAAATTCTCTGAGTAAATCTACCTCCACCTTAACCCTTGCACAACTTGATCTTGTCTGATTCTTTGTTGCCAAGTCTACCTGTAGCGGCTTTCCTACTGCTGCTGCGAGTGAAAAAACTGTTTCTTCTCCAAAAAAAATTGGCGGAAGCGATGGGAACGAAATCCATGCAATTGTTGTTGATGTCTCTTCCTCGGGATTGAACATTGGATCCCATTTCAGTGTTCTCATTGGAAAGGACCAGCTATTCTGTGTGATGTAAAAAGCTGGCTTAGATAACAAGTGCACATAATCCTCCAATAACGTCGCCATTATCAACACGTGCCTATTACTAAGCAATCCATTCTCCCTTTAGTTCACATTGTTTGGGGATCAATTTTCTGAGATCTTGTATATCAGGCCATCCATACGAAACCTTTCCAATCACTGCATATTCCATATTTTCATTTACGATCATCTGATTTACTTCTTCTAGTTCCCATATGACTTGTGGTTCTCCATGCAGGTATTTTATAGGTTTAAGTGGTAACGACTTAACGTTAGGTTTTTTCAGTCTCAGCGATTCAGCATATGTTGGTCCTGACGGGGTTACCAGCCGGCCTACCTCAGAAGGAGGTTGGCCGCTGGCCGAGGCGGCCATCAGAGCGTCTAAGAGTAGGGTTTTACGGTATTAGGGTTGCTTTTCCTAGATAGAGTTTTTTCATGTTCTTAAAATTAGTTAATTAGCACGGGCGATCTACAATTCACTTCTCCTCCAAGAGGAAATAAAATTGAATAAGTGAAGGGAAAATTGCAACTGAAACTTGAGGAAAGCAGTGGAATTAGAAACTAACACTTATATGTATTTCACTATTATTATCGATGCAGATACAATATATATTCCACTACAATTTCTTATGCGCGCTAATATTGTGTATTACACTATTATTATGTGCACAGATACAATGTATTTCACTACATTTTGAAATGAAAATGGTGGTAGATTTTGTAACTAAGCAAAATCTCACTATTTTTTGTAAATTTGAACACAAATAGTGTTATTTACGAATTTTTCTCCACAAAATAAACCAAACGGCTATTGGGCTGCCTTGAACTTGGGTTCCTTCGCAGCTGAACTCCAGGCCCAATTTTCAATTCTGACTAACAGGCCCAATTGTACTTTAAAGCTCTATAAAATCTGTATAAAATATTTATATTTCATTCAAGGCTTAGAATTTTGCTCATAACGTGTATGAAAAAAATTGTATAAAAGTGATATGAAATATATATCTCTCACAAAGCATAGAATTTCACTCACAATTTTTGTGTATGAAAACTGTATAAATTTAGTATGAAATGTGTATATGATTGTATAAATTTCATGTTAGGTTCTTGGAAAAAAACATGCATCGAATCTTGGTCATGATTCACGTATAAAATCTGTATAAATTATATATGAAATACGTACATATAATCATATAATTTTTTATAAAGTTCATGGTACTTTCTGCATACTTGATAAATCTGCAACAACATTGTATACAACTTCCATACAAATATAATATATCTACAACAACATATAAAATTAATAGTTTTTATCAACTCAACATACAATTATAATACAACTTCACTAATAAATTTGCTACCATTAGATTGTTGTAACTTCAAACTTCAACGAATTAGGACGGAAATTCAGTCCAAAATTAACTTAAATCTTGTCCAAGAAATCTCAAATTTTAAATTTAAACGCTCCTACATATTTCAATTCTTTTGAAGTATCATCCCCTCGAAACTAAGTCTTATCACGGTGCATTCAGAGGCCATTTGATGTAGAGATCTTCACATCATATCCTCAAAAAATGGTGGCAATGGGAGTAAATGAATCATATTTGTCCCTATTCTTCTCTCTCTTGGCAACATTAATTAAACGGTGAAATATTCTATTGCTTAGCAACAAATGTTGCGATATCATGCAATAAATTTTTGTTATGTTTGATAAATAAGCAAAAGTATATCTATGTTTAATAATATAATTAAGGTTTTATTTAGTTATGAAGTCTGATTTTTTTCTAGCTTTTTTCCTTTTGGGAAATGTTTTAAAATTATACAACCCAACACAATATATTGCACTAGCGTAGCTATATTTTTATGGAAAAATTTCCTTAAATACATAGTTTATTTTATCATATTCTCTAAAATTTCATACTATTTGAAAAAATTACAAACATTTCTACAATATCCTATTCTCGGATACATCACTTTACGCGATGTATCTATTAGATACATCACTTTACACGACGTGTCAGATTTTCGGATACATCACTTTACGCGATGTATCGGTCGGATACATTACTTTACGCAATGTATCGAGACGTTGAGTGATGTATCCGAAATCGAGACGTGATGTATCGGGACATTGAGGGATGTATCCGAAATTAAAACGCAACGTTTTAGAATGTATCTGAATTTCACCAAATTTAAGGAATTTTCGTAATTTGGAAAAGTTCAGTAGAAATATAATGTAATTAGCTCTTACCACTATGAGATTTTTGTAAAATTTCCTTTTTAATTTACTTTTGTATAACTATGTTTTATGCAATAATGTTATAATTAGTCCTTACATACCATAATGGAAGGAAAAACAATTTGGAAGATTTGAGAATTTAAAAATCCGCATAACTAATATATATATATATAAAAGTTATGAAGGCAATATATGTATTATTTTTGGTGTAGCTCATCGTACATATATTCTACTCCATATTTTTGTATTTTGTACTATACCAAAATGTTTGTATGGATTAATTAAAATGAAATGCACATACAACACACATGCACGCAGGGGCGGATCGAGGTGGACCCTAGGGGTTCACCCGAATCCCCTCGTCGAAAAATTACACGGTATATATAAAATTCTGATATTGTGCGTATATATATATTAAAATGAATCCTCTGAAAACAAAGTGCAGGCTTGGCTGAGTGGCTAAATGGTTTAAGAAATGCCCCTTGGTCACGGGTTCGAATCCCATGGCCCAACATTTCCCCCCCTCTTTTTAATGCTTTGGAAAATGAAATTTTTGGGCTTAGACTTTCTTCTTATTTTTCATTATTTTTTCCTTTTATTCCATTTCTTCTTTTTAATTTGTTTTTGTTTAAATTTATTAGACACATTCTTTTTATATCTATTATTCATTTTGTTTCAACGTAACTCTTTTTTCATATACTAACTTGAATAACTCTTTTAAAAAATGATGAATTATATTTAACTTGAAATTGAGATAGAAATATAATTTATTTTTTACAAAAACAGGTAAATTAGATGTAATTGAACGAAGAAACTAAAATATCGTCAACATCCTTTTAAGAATATTAATCTATAGAATTCATGAAATTTCTTTTATATTTTTAATTCTGTTTTAGAGAGATGGAAACTAAACTTATTTGATTTATTCGTTATTTGTCTTTTTTACAAATTATGACTAACCTAGTAAATTGAACTATATGAACTAAAAAATTGATGATGCTATTATTTATCTTCAGAATATGCATTATAATATTAGTAACTCTATTCTTACACACTTTTAGAGAATCTTGACGATTTTCATAGTAATATGTGATTGAATGGATGTTAATTTAAAATTTTTAAAAGTGAAAAATAACGTAAAACATTATAAAATAAAAGTATAAAAAGCACAAGAAATTTTAAGAATGCTCGATGGAGCATGATAAAAGTAGAAAGAAATGCTTAATACAGTATGATAAAGTAAGTTAAATTTAGCATGATAAGGTAAGTATTTTTCTTCCCCGTCTCGCTCCCTTTTTCATCATTTAATTTTCACGTGTTTTAGGAATTAACTTATGAAATACAGTCGATCAACTAAAATTATTATGAATATATCTTTGTTCTCGATATCTTTGATTAGTTTAGCCTTTACTTTTATGAACCAATGAAATATCTATGGTTCATGTACAAAGAGCATGTCGAGGGCCTACTACGCTCACCGCGCACTTGCATTACCACATGAACTTATTCTTTATACTTTGAACCCTTGAGCAGAAATCCTGGGTCCGCCACTGCATGCACGCATCTGAAAATTAGTTCATAATATATGTCTATTAAAGCAACGAAAGGAAAATAGAATAAACTAGAATTTATACCAGATCTCAATTTATTTTTCCTTCTTGTGGAAGTAAGCGTTGGAATTTTTTTAATAAAACGAAATTTATTGGCAAATATAGCCATGCATATCCTGATGCTTTTCTTCATAAAGAAGCAGCAAAAAAACCTAACAAACAAATATAGTATTGCTTTCTCTGCTGACCAAAAGCCATCCTTTTTTCTTTTCTTTTGAAATCATACTTACATATAAAACTAACCCATTTTCCTGTTTTTGTTCGTACAATTACAATATATTTCTCTAAAACTAGATTAAATTTTTAACCAAAAACATGTCCTCAACAGAAAACCCTAACGATGGGAACAGAAACTTCCATCGTTACTGGTGTTATCAATGCCATCTCATCGTTAGGGTATCACCTGAAAACCCCTCGGAGATCATCTGTCCTCGTTGTTTCGGTCACTTCCTCTACGAAATCGATGAACCAAACCCTGGACAGATCTTAGACTTTACTGCATTTGATCCTTCTCCAGAAGCTAGAATTCTCGAAGCTCTAACTCTCATGCTCGACCCTAATTTATTCAGCACCTCTCAAGGCAATGTGGTCCCTATTTTCCGTCGTTCGGACGGGACTGAAACTCTCGTACCACCACCTACACGTGGACGTCAGAGGACTCGAGACTTCTGGTTAAGGCCGAGAAGGAGATACTCATTTCTAAATAACGACACGGATGAATTTACACCAGAGAGCGGAATCCTAGCACGTCCGCGCTCATGGATAGTCATCCGATCATCCGGAGAACATTTCCCGGGTGGACCTAACCGCAGAGAAAGACGGCGGTTAGGTCCACACGAAGTAAATAATAATAGAGATTATTTTACAGGTCCGGGTCTTGAAAACCTAATAGAAGAGTTAACACAAAATGATCGGCCGGGTCCTGCACCAACACCCGAGCCGATCATTAATTTGATTCCGACGGTGGTGATTGTGGCAGCACATTTAAAAGATGATTCAGAATGTCCGGTTTGTAAGGAAAAATTTAAAATAGGTGGAGAAGCAAGAGAGTTACCATGTAAACATATATATCATTCGGATTGTATTGTCCCTTGGTTAAGACTACATAATTCTTGTCCGGTTTGTCGGAATCCGTTACCGGTTTCTTCTGAAGTTCAGATGGATAGTTCTGATGATTATCTTGAAGAAGAAGAAAGGATGAACAGACAGCGGCGTTGCTTCAGAATCAGACAAATGGCAGCTTCTATTTGGCCATTTCGTTCGAGGTATCGTCCTATGCGTAACCATGGTGAGATCTAGTTCATATACATTGTAATAATAATAATAATAATACGAAAGACATAAATGAAAATGGAGTAACTTTTAATTCAAATCTTTAGCTATAATCTGTATACTCTATTATTGTTCATATTTCATGGTGTTTATTGTAATTCATAACAAAATTCTAAGTGAAAGTTATATATAGTTGGTACTATATTGTATTTGAGGATTTCTAATATAAAAACTCATAGTACTCTAAAGAATTTGCAGAGGAAAATGGGTTTTCACTTGATATGAAATTTAAGAAAATAAAGAATAATAATTTTTTATTGTTGGTGGTCTTAAAGAGTGTATCAAAAATCTTGTGATTTTGAATATGTCATGAAATTAAAGAATTGTACTTTTCCCACATTTTTCTGTTTTGTTTTGAGTTTATTTATATTTTCATAATTTAAAGAAAAAATAAATTATTGTGTGCCTACAGATGAACCATCCGTGCCGTCGTCATGTAATATTCTCTAGCGGATAAAGAGGGTCGGGACTGACGTGCGCTCCAAACAAACTACAAAAGATTACTTGAAGAAAAAGGGTACTATTGAAGCAGAAATTATAAGAAAAAACGAAGAAATTTAGAAAAAGAGATTTGTAAAGATAAACGGATCAATCATATCGTACGTGCAATAGAGATATATATATATATAACTTTGTTGAACCTATAAATTTCATTTTTTATGAATACCTGACTTGTGAACAATTTAATTGACTTGTAACAAAGTGTGAGAAGAGAGGGCAGGTGCACGGACGAGTTTGAGTGATACAAAAATGATATTTGATGCTCCTAACAGCATCACCATGATCATTGATCTTACTACTTTACAGCTTCCTTATTGGTTGATGCCTCACTATTGTGATATATAAATAGTTTCATATGTAAGACCATGCATGTACCAATGATGACCTAATTCAAGACAGGTATTAGGATGAGAAAGGATTATAACTCATAATAATATTTTAATTTGAAAAGTTCATATATGTAAGTCATGCTTTCATCTAGGCATCACATCGTGACTTATGGCCTTAAGGAAATTATCAAACTTAGATTTTAAAGAAAAATACTTACATTTTATAGTTTCATCATGGTGAAAATCATAGAATTTATGGAATGAAAGAACAAAGAGAATTCAAGAGTGCCTAAGAGCAAAAGGGCATAGAGAGCTGCGCCTTGCCCCAATTTACACGGCGTTTAACCTATCGTTTAAATGTTGTCCTTTTGGTTACAAACTTATTTTTGTTGCCCTTTTGGAATTTTTGGCAATTTTTTTTACCCTTTTAGCTCCGGACTCGAAGAAACATACCTTGATACTGTAAATCGAGGAAAGGAGAGAAAATTGATCGGCTTAGGGCTTGTAGGAGTGAAAAATAGAATCAAATATTCAAAGATATGAGTATTTGTAGAACCCCATCGGTTCACTCTGCGCTCAACATATGGGCATTCTTGGCTCAAAATTTCCTATTCCAACGGTCTGCGCTGCTACCTTCTGATGAAATGATTGAGTTTGTAGAAAGATCCAAATGAGAAACAAAGTGTTAGGAACTAGACTCAAATACCTTTAATTTGATAGACAATATACTACGCGACTCTTCATAATCTATAAGATATGCTTGTTTGAAGTCGAATCTTTCATGAGCTTATACCAAAACTTAATATGTGAAAAAACTTTCAACCCAACTTTGTGCTAGAGTTGCCGTATGACCATAATTCACATCCAACCAATTTTCCACACTTAGACATTGACCTTTATTCCTAGGTACAATTAAATCCATCGAATTCCGATCTAATATAATACATGAAACGGTTCAAACCTTAACACAAAAGTAAGAGATGTTACACAATATAAAACTATTTATCTACTAAATAATATTAACTATTCAGGAAATTTGTTCACATACTTACTCGTATATTATATAAACTGTTTCTCATCAAAAATATTTTTTGAAAACATATCTGTAAAAGTACTTTTCAAAATAAACTAATTATAAAAACTTGGTCAAACAAACTATAGATCCCACATATACAAGCTACTCTATACTATTACAAATATTTTTTCACTTTATTTGAATTTTTAAAGTTGCATTTGAAAATAGAGTTGTGTTTGCTTAGTTTTTCCAAATAATTTTGGTTTTTAATGTACTTTTTCTAAAAACATGAAATATAATTTAAATGCGGTTATTTTTATTTTTAAAAGTTAGGATAATCTTTCTTAAAAAATATAGTAAAATGAAAAAGAAAAAAAAAGTGAAAATAAGGTTTAAGTGCATATAATTACCCCATTCAAGGGATCGTTTGGTGTGAGGGATTAAAAATAATAGTGATGGGATAAGGAAATAGTGATGGAATAAAAAAAAATTATCTTGTTTGGTTGCCATATTGGGATAACTTATCCCACCATTTATATCATAGTGATGAGATAAGTTATCACATATACATAATGAGATAAGTTATTCCAGGATAGTTAACCCCAGGATAACTTATCCTGCGATAACTTGTTCCCAACCAAACGACCCCATTTTTGAAAGTAATATAAATACCCCATTTTTGAGTCAAACACACTTATAAGAAAGAAGGTGAAATCACGCACCAATTATTGCTTGCCATGTGTCAATTTTATATAATTTTCTAATTTTTGTTTTTATTTACATTTTTTCTTATTTTCTTAATTTTAATTATTTATTTTCCTTTCCTTTTTCAATTCACTATCACTGCCATGCTATATGCCATTTTCACTGTGTTTATTATCAAATCAAGATTAAAATTAGAAAATCAAATCAGCTAGCAAATTAATTTTTTTCTTAAATTAAAATCTATGTCAAAATATTATTTTGTGTACTTTGCCTTTTATTTTTGCAAATTTTCTCTCCGAGGGATAATTTTTGCTTGACCTGAACATGATTTCCAGCCCCGTAATTGATTAGGAGTCACTAGAAATAACGCCGACGATTCTTTCTTTAACGTTGCCATCATCTTCCAGCGCTTCTGGCGAAGAAGGAAGAAAAGAAATCTGAGGATGAAACGGCAAAAATTGTCGTCGTTGCTATCGCAGAGGAAATCAACTAGTTGCCATTGAAATTTTTAGTCGGCAGTCGAACTAAAAACTTTTTCTTTGATGGACTGAGACTATGTTATTCAGTTACAACTGAATCCTTCCATTGAAATCCAATATGAATGGAAAACGAAAATAGAAAGAGAATGAAAAAAAAGAAAGAAAAAGAAAAAAGAAATCCTTGAAGTCATTGCCATCTCTTTCAATGGTGAAGCTTAAAAGGAGAAGAAGAAATAAAAATAAAATTTTATTTATATATTTAATATAAAAATATTGCAAAAAAAAGAAAAAGTTTAATCTTATTTTTTTAGTTTTCACGCTCTTCATGCGAGTTATTACACTCTCTGTCTTAAATGTCGGAAAAGAGTTTAATAATTTCACTTTAAATTAGTTTAGGGGTGTATTAGGACCCTCGCAAAGTTTAAACGACTTTTTCAAAAAAGGATCATAGTTTAGGGGGGTTTCTATGTATTCAAATACAACTTGCGATTTTCAAATAAAATAATTTTTTTAAAAATAAAAACGTGAAAAATCTCATGGCCAAATAAGTCTATCAAACTTTTTTTATTTCACAATGAAATATGACCAAACACCCATTTAAATTACCAACAATTATTATGATGAATTATTGGTATCCTCTATCCTCCAAGTAGGGTGTACATAGAACACTTTGATTTGATTTTTTATTTAAAAATAACTAAAATAAGTATGTTAGTTTATTAAATTTATAAATCAAATCAAATCAAATCAACATAAAATCATTTTTTTCAATTTTAGTTGGTTCTTTTGAACTTCTTGACTTTTCCATTTTCTCAATTTTTTTCTATTACACCGTGATTAAAAGAGAGATTAAATTGACAATGTTGTTCGTGTTATAAAATCAAGCTCAGAACATATGACAATAAAGAGAAGAAGACAAGATAAGTAGTTGAAGAAGAAAACTTTTCTTCTTATTCAAGTGTGTCCTAAAAATGGTGAATGATATCTCTATTTATAGTGTTGAGATATCACCCCAAAGGCCACCATGTTAAATGCCCAAACTAGTAGGTACATAGTTAACCACAAAGGTTCATGTCAATATACATACATGAATACAACTAATTCATGAATAAATCAAATGGACAATCCACTATTCAATGGATTTATAACACTCCCCCTTAGATGTCCATAGATAATGTGTCTCGTTAAAACCTTACTAGAAAAAATCCTGTGGGAAAAAATTCTAGTAAAGGAAAAAGATTACACATATTTTTTTATACGCATTATTCGTTGCCTCATTAAAGACCTTACAAGGAAAATTCAGTGGGACAAAACCTCGGTTAAGAAAAAAAGAGTGCAACGCGTATTATACTCCCCCTGATCAAAACATCACTTAATTTCTTGTGATGATATCGTCCAATCTTATATACCAACTTCTTTTCATAATTTATAGTCTCAATATAATAATTTTTTTTGTTTTCAATTCATCCGAAACTTAAAAAGTTTCTTTTGAGACTTACTACAACCTCATTATTCCTCCGATAATAACACAACTCATTATTAGAGTTTACAATTAATTTTGTGTACTACCACATATTCCATGACACCATCCGTATGGTGAGCATCTCCTTCAAGGAGGAAATTATATCATTATTGTCATGGTCAAAATTATTACAAGCAAGACATGTTTCTTGCTTTACTTTTGTCGTACCATAGGCACACAATCAATGACAAATTTGTATTGCCACACAATAATATTATTTCGATCATGGCCACAACCTTTATAGGAAAGAATTACTTTTTTTCTTTTTCCCTTTCGGTAGTTCACAATAAACATACTATAATATTTATGACGTATAAACATACACGACCATTAACCACTCTTGCCAAATAAAATTTATTTATTTCTCTCAAACCTCCTGTAGAGGTTAGTTGTGGCATATTTTCAACCATACATGAATATATTCTTATTCATATTTTTTTTCTTCATATTTTGCCACATTCACTTTCAAGAATTGGCAAACATTCACGATGCTTATTACAAGTCACAATCTCTTCATGAGTTGACCATAACCATTTATACATGTCATATCTTTATATTTGAAATATTTACATGACCCACCTCAACATCACTTTGAAAAATAAAGTGCACCATCACTTTATATTCTTTCTTTTGATGGAGGATTTATAAACCTATCAAATTAGGTCGCATGATAACCGCGTGTTCAATGACCATTCATACCATTTTGATGATAAAATTATTTTCACAGTTTGAAGGACTATTTGAAGAACTCATATTATTCTTCCTTTCATAATTTCCACAATGATGACTATTATAATTCTGTCATTTCACGCCCTTATTCATACATTTAATCACTAATCGTCTTTCAGATTTATTATTCACGGGTACCACATTCATACAATAGAATGGAGCAATTGGGCGGATTTCAAACTTATCATATACTGCTACCACATTCGCTTTAGGGAATGAAGCAAATTCAATGGGATGAATTTCAAGACTTTTCATAAAAAATATATAATTTTTTCCTTAGTCATCATTTTATCATCACTATGGTGCATTGAGACTCAAACTCAATGTCTTATCCATATAAAAGCTTGTTAGGTCATAGTTCTATGAAACTCGAACCCAATATTTTATCATCATGGTGCACCGAAATTCAAATCGATGTCTTAGCCCCTTGGTGCGATGAAACTTGAATCCATCGTCTTACCCTTCAACTAATGACATATAAACCAAAATAAATAGAACTCACACATGAGCCTTTAAAAATAGTATCATTTTATTGTTCTATATAAATAAGTGAACTAAATTTCACTAAGACATGAAAGAAAGTTATTCTTGTCTATCACAAGTTTGTCTCCTTCTACCATTTGCCACATGAGTATAGGTGTATCTAATCTTGCATAGTGAATTTCCTTGTCGGTGATTCATCTGCAAGCTTAAATCAACTTATTAAATAAAGTAAAACTTAATATGTAAATAAAATATACGTCTGTACTCTAGCATCTTGATGAAACAACATATATAGCATATGTCCAGATTTACTGTACGAATTAACATCATATTTGCTGTTTTTTTTTTCTCTTTGTTGGATCAATTTGATCAATAACTATTTACTCCTTCTTTTCATCATCACCATCAAATCTTTGGTATAAAACTCAACTTGGATGACGTGGTGAACAAAATTGAAACTAGAAACAATTCGTGCTGATAATGTGTTATAAAATCAGGCTCAGAATATATAACAATAAAGAGAAGAAGACAAGATAAGTAGATGAAGGAGAAAACTTTTCTTCTTATTCAAGTGTGTCCTACAAATGGTGAATGATATCTCTATTTATAGTGTTGAGATATCACCCCAAAGGCCACCATGTTAAATGCCCAAATTAGTAGGTACATAGTTATCCACAAAGGGTCATGTCACCTTGAAAATAAACATACATAAATACAACTAATTTATGAATAAATCAAATGAACAATCCACTATTTAATAAATATATAGCAGTTTCCTTAATTGTGTTATTTAGTGCAACACTCAAAAGTTGAAGAGGCATATGATATTATTGATACATGAGTAAATGATTATATTGTTTAATGTCATCTCCTAAAGATTGTATTTGAAAAACATACTTATCAAAAAAACTCACAAAAACACACATCACAATCACTTGTCATTTTATTAAATCATATTATAAAGCCTAAATATAAAATAATATATCTAAACATTAAAAACTATAAACTAATATTTAAAATACTTACAAAGTAGATTATAATTAATATTATATATTATATTATGTCAATTTAATTTAAATTCGATTTGATATATATATTTTCCTATTAATAATAACAAATCAAATTAAACCAAATCACCACTACCTTCACTTGCACTCAGAGCACTTGTGTTTCTCGAGGCTCTTCACCATGTTCGATCACCTCCATCGTCTTCCAGTCCTCTTCTTCTTCCTCCTCCTTTCATTCTCATTCTCCAAATCCCTTCAACAAAACAAAGAATCAGACACACCCATTTACCGTTTCCAACAGTATCTCAGAATCAACACTGCCCATCCTAACCCAAACTACACTGCCGCCATTAACTACCTCACTAACTTCGCCAACTCCATCCCTAATCTCCACTCCAAAGTCATTCACCTCACCCCTACTTCACCCCTCCTCCTATTAACCTGGCCAGGTTCAAATCCTTCACTTCCCTCCATTCTTTTCAACTCTCATCTTGATTCTGTCCCTGCTGAACCAGATAAATGGACCCACCCGCCGTTCTCCGCTCACAAGACTTACGATGGAAGAATATTTGCACGGGGAGCCCAGGATGATAAGTGTATCGGTATGCAGTATTTGGAGGCAATTAAAGCGATTCAAACTAGTGATTCAAAATTTGTGCCTCTGAGAAATGTTCATATTCTGTATGTGCCTGAAGAGGAGGTTGGTGGGTTTGATGGGATGGGGAAGTTTGTGGAGTCGAAAGAATTTGAAGAGTTGAATCTTGGGTTTATGATGGATGAGGGACAGGCTTCGCCTAATGATGAGTTTAGGGTTTTTTATGCTGATAGGACACCTTGGCATACGGTGATTAAGGCTGTTGGAACGCCTGGACATGGGTCTAAATTGTATGATAATACTGCTATGGAGAACTTGATGAAGAGTATGGAGGTTATTACTAAGTTTAGGGAGTCTATGTTTGATATGGTCAAGGCTGGACTGGCTGCTAATTCTGAGGTCATCTCAGTAAACCCAGTGTTTCTCAATGCTGGAACTCCTTCCCCAACTGTGAGTTTTCGATTGAGCTCACTCTTTTAAGTTCTAGTATATTTTTTTTAGTTAACTGTAGATTTTCATTTATAACCAGAAATTTAGGATTACAACCAAAGCAGTATTGGACTACCTGCTCACTCCTCAATCTATCAATCTACTAATATATAAACAGATAATACAAACAACTTATATAGATCAGTGATGAATTCCAGCTATAGTCTATGCAGAACTAAGGATAGACGTTAAGTTGTTGTAGTGTAGTCTGCCACTTTTCCCTGTTCTGGCTCTTGATGTGCATATGCATCACGATTTCCTTCAGCACTTTTTCTCAGCTCTCATGCTTCCGTTTTGAAATCTGATCTTGTTCCTTTCGCTCCATATAACATACACTATCATATCAAACACACTATTTACAATTTCAGCTCGTCCTGCCTTCTGTTTTGCCATCATACATACCCATCGTAGTTCATTCCCCCAATCTTGAATAACTCTGTGAAACCCCAGCCATCCACACAATCTACTCCACAATGCCTTTGTCACCTGACATTCAAAGAATAGATGACTGAACGGTTCCATTGTCAATCCACAGTAAGCACATCAGGAGGTACTTGGATCCCATATTTTATCAGTCTATCTACAGTTGCTAATCTTTTCTGGACTGCTAGCCATACAAACAATTTAAATTTTGGATGAATTCTGGGGTGTAGTGCTATGGCCCTCCAATCAGCTTTGGGATATTGAGGCATTTAACTTGTGTACATCTTATGCGTTGAGAACTTATCACCTATTTGGATTGCATCGAAAGCTGAAATCAGAGCACCCTGCCTTCCATGCCCTTGTAGAATCCAATCCCTTGAATTGAAGCCAAAATCTTCCTCACAACCCAAGAAGCATGCTTAGGTATTCAGACTGTTTCAATATCTTGCCGTCTTATAAAATAGCTGTGTACCCACTGGATCCACAAACATTCTTTGTTCCTTGCTATATTCCACAATTGCTTCAAAATAGCAGCTCTATTCCAAAGACATAAGTTGATAATATTCAATCCACCAGCTGCAAGGGGTTTACATATATTCTCCCAACCCAAGACACCAAAGCTTTCTTTGATATAGTAAATGCACCTGTCCATAAGAAAGTTCTACAAATTTGTTCAATGCTTTTCATCACTTTCTTAGGAATCAGAGAGATCTGGGACCAGTAAGCTTGCACCCCAAACAATACAGATTTAATCAGTTATACTCTCCCAGCATAGGAGAGTAATTTTAGCAGACCGACAAGTAGCCTTTGCAGTGATTTTCTCTATTAATGGCAGGAAGTGGCTTACACTGAGCTTTTTAGATGCTAAAGGAACACCTAGATATCTGAAAGGCAGCTTACTGTCGACATATCCCAGCTCCTCAAGAATAACTTTTTTTGTGTGTTCAGCAACCCCAGCAATATATAAAGAACTCTTATCTACATTTACCTGTAACCTAGAAGCCTTGGAAAATCTCATAAATGCTGCATTTAACATCCCAACAGAACTAATGTCTGCCCTGCAATACATCAAGAGATAATCTGCAAAACAGATATGAATACTACCCAGTTTCCTGCATCTTGGGTGGAAATTGAAATTTCCTTTCTTTGCTAACTGATTTAGCTCTCTCCCCAGATACTCCATAGCCTGTACAAATAGAAAAGGGGACATAGGGTCCCCTTGTCTAATACCTCTTTTAGCAGCAAAAGGATGGGTCAGACCTCCATTTAGTGTCAAAGAATATGATACTGTAGTCACACAAGTCATAATCCAGTGGGTAAATTTTGCAGGGAAGTCCATATCAGTTAGCAACTTCCTCATAAAACTCCATGCCAAAGTATCCTAAGTTTCCTAGATCCACCTTAAGAACACACTTGATGAGATCCCTTTTCTAGAATAGCATTTAAAAATCTCATAGCTAAACAAGACATTATCAATAATACTCCTACCCTCAACAAAAGCTGATTGGGAGCACCCAACTAACTCTCCAATCACATCCTTAATTCTTCTAGTCAATACTTTTGATATTATTTTGTAAAGAGTAGTACAACAAGCTATAGCTCTAAAGTCCTTTACCTTTGTAGGAGATGGCACTTTCAGGAATCAAGGTTATAGCAGTAGTATTAATAGAAGGATAGAGGATACCAGTAGTGAAGAATTGTTGTACAACTTGCACTATCTCACATTCCATAAGCTCCCAGTTCTTAGTGAAGAATTCAATAGGGAATCCATCAACCCCTGGAGCCTTCTCCTTTGGCATGGAAATAATAGCATCCTTTATCTCTTCACGTGTCACCTCTCTGATTAATTCTTTTTGTTGTTGGACTGACAAGCATTTCCCATTTCTCACCACCATAGAGTCCAAGCAAGGAAGCTCAGTAGCACATTCTCCCATTAATCTTGAGAATACAGTAATAAATTCATTTTCAATAGCCTGTAGATCAGTGAGTTTGACATTACCTTCAGTGTATATGGATGTTGTTGCATTGTGGCTACTTCTCATGTTCCAATGCGCATGAAAATACTTAGAGTTACCATCTCCACTCTCCACCCAGGTAGCTTGCTTTGTGCCTAAGAGCTTGTTCCTCTATGTTGCTCCATTTTGCAATTTCCAGTACCAACTTCTTTTCCTTGTTAAACAATTCCTGATTCAGCATTTGATTCTGAAGTTGGTCTTGTATAGCTAACTCCTCCCTTGCTAAGCCAAGTTTCTGCTGGTAAGAGGCCATGAACCTATCGATATCTTTAATTTGTAGTTTAAGCTTCTTCAACTTGCACCACGCATTTTCCATTGGATGATCAGATTCATCAGTAGTCCACACATGTTTTAATATTTTGCTAAAATTAGGATGCTCCATGACATTAGGGAAGAACCTGAATGGTTTAGGATGTAGGTTCTGTTGCTGGCAATATTTAACAAGTATGGGGGATGGTCTGAGACTGCTGGATGGAGGAAATCAGCTTCTACCTGGCCATATTGTTGTAACCACAGAAAATTCCCTAGTGCCCAATCTATCTTGCTGTATACCCTGCTCCCTGTGTCCTGTTTATTGCACCAAGTATAATGCCACCCTTTACTCCTAAGAGGTGTAAGCTGCACAGTAGATGATCGTATTGAAGGGGGGCTTATTGTCATTTGGGAAATGATACAGTAGTAATTCAGAATTTTAAATTTAGTCATCCGGATTGTCATTGTTGCTCTTTCCTATTTGATTTGAGAAATATGTGATGTCAATAATACTTTCTTAAGTGATTAGTCTTTCAAATTTTCTTTAGCTTAAAAGTTATTGTTGTGTTGTTGTTCTTAAAGTATATTGAAGTATGATCTAAAGAAACTGTAATGTACTTGTAAAAATGAAATGGAAATACTGTAGTTTGTAAAGAAGAAGGAATTGGACTCGAAATGGAACTCTTTATTGATTCAACTGAAAGGTTACAATTGAATTAACAAAAGAACTACTCCATAACCATGAGCTCCAATGACCTGTAATGGTAGAATTAAGGTAAGAAGAAGAAGAAGATAAGAAAGAAGAGAATAGACGAGGAAGAAGAAGAAGAGCTAGATTGAGAGAAAATAAGAATTTTCAATTGATTCTTCAACACACCCCCCCCCCACCCCCACCCCCCGTTAATATTGATAAGAGAGTGATGACGCGTCACCTCTGCTCATGTGACTTTCAATCAACTCAGATGTCTCTTAATCAATTCAAATCATGACAGAAGCCTACCAGTTGGGAATAACTTTTATGGTTAGGTAGCGAATTATGTACCTATTCCTGTTAGCAACTTTCTATGTATTAGGTAACATTGTCTTATGGTGTATTGAACGTGTTTCCTTGTAATCTATGGTTGTGCTTATCATTGTTTCCTTGCATAGGGATTTATGATGAACATGCAACCCTCTGAGGCTGAGGCGGGATTTGATATTAGGATGCCGCCAACAGCTGACCCCGAACTTATGAGGAAGATAATAGAAGAGCAATGGGCACCAGCTTGGAGGAACATGACATATAAGGTGAATAGTTGCTTTTCGCGATGCTTATCGATGTTATTTTGCAGACCTTAGCTTATCTTTCCACTATTGCTGTATGATTTTTCTGAAGATTCATATAGAAATATCTTTCTAACCTTTCTTGTAATGCATAGTTAGCATATCTGAAATTTGGAAGTTATATCAATTGTTTCCAGCCATAGTTCAAATGCCTTTAGATTAAATGATGGTGCACTTATTAGCTTTCCGGAACTGTTCAGAGCATTTTGAGGTAGATCATCGGTATACTGAAATATTTGCATCACTGTGGTGACTCGTCTGAAACCCTGCATCTGACCAGAAAAGCCATTAACTCCACAATTCTACACCTTGAGATCACTGACCGAAATAATGAGACAGTACTTTGGCATTAACTTGAAGCCAGTAGACAAGTCTGTACCTGTCCTGACTTGATCATCTGATGTGCCTCTATCAATAGGTTTCTTTGTCATTTTTTTTTTGAGAAGATGACTAGTCTGCCCTAGAGTGAATTAGCACCTTTACTACGAAATGCGGGGAGGTCATTCATACAGAATGACATAAGCTTCAGCTCTTTCCTTGTTGCCTATAAAGACCGTCTTTGCCTAATACTTATCGCTGTCTGCAATTCAGTTCAAAACCGGGCTGATATGGAGCGATGTTCCATGACCGATTTTATAGGCTACAACCAAAAGTTACATATTGCTGATCTCGTCAGCTTGAAGCAGCAGACTGATGAATCAGTTGCGTGAAGAGATTTTATAAGATGCGACTAGATGGGATGTTCAATTGTCAGAATCTTGGTATGTCAGTATCTCTGTGGTCAACATGCATCCTTGGTTCAAAAAAATGCTCATAAAATAAGAGGAAAGGGTCTCAAAATCTCGTCTTGTTTTCATTGTTGATTACATGGACCAACCGAACCTAAACCTTCTTACTAGTACATAGTAGTCTCTGTAGGTTCATGCAATCGAAATCATCCGGAAAAAAACATATTCTTGTCCGCTCTCAAGTTGTCAAAAGCTAAGGAGTTGGTGAAGATTGAGGAAAGAAAAGAATGCTACCGCTTTGATATTTTCTAATTGATACTTGACCAGTTCCTTAGAGATAAACAGATCAAACTTCTGGAAACATACAAAACTTCCATCAACCAAAGAGTTGAAGAACAAGCAGTATTGCAAGTGACAGCTCTTATAATCATACTAACAT